>SWBH01000156.1:0-18384 GCA_024195465.1 Aureobasidium sp. EXF-8845 | reverse complement strand
GGGCAAGTTGTTGGGTACCTTTAGACGAGTTGCAAAGTCCATTGTGCGACCGACAGTAAGAGTGGGGAAAAACAGCTCGTCTTCAGTGTTCATGGCAATCTGACCTCTGTACTGTTGGGCTTCCTTGTGATCCATAGTGCCGAATCTGATATCGCCTTCAATTTCTGCGTAGCCTGCCCTTCTGTTTGAGAGCATCTTCAGAAGTGTCGTGCAACCTGCACCAGGACGACCGAGGACAAGAAGCATCTCTCCAGGCTTCACGCATCCAGAAGTGTTGTCGAGAATTGTCTTGAGAGGTGCAGGATTGCGTCCCTCTTTAATGTGTTGGGGAACATTGAATTGCGACAAGAAGTTTTCGTTGTATGCAGCATCTGCACCAATACCCTTGACAGTAAGATTGTTCCAGGTGACACCAAGCTTACGTCCAGTGGCAGGGTCGTTTTCGGCATATCTCTTGACTTCGGGCATCAGCGACCAGTCCTCGGCTTTGCTAATGTGTTCGTCGTCCTTGGGCTCCTCGTAGTCTGAGAAGCCTGAGCGACCAGACACAGTACGGGAGATACGACGCATGAGATCGTCGCCATAGCCATGATTAAGCGAGGGTGCCCAAGCTAATTGGCTGTTGGTAGCCATGTTGAAAGAAGTTGAGGCGTATACGTATGAACAAGTTGTTGACTTCTATGTACAGATATGTCGTGAGGGAAAGTCGGCCTCGAGAGGATGAGGCTTGATACAAAATGTCGAGGGACGAAGTAAACAAGACTGTTTTGACAAAGAGCAGAAAATTGTATGGCACGATGCCCAGGTCATATATACAAACGCCTCGTACAAATAGATCCAACAGCAATCGGGGACGGTGTTTTTTCTGACTAGGGTTGGGCCCAGTTTAGATCTGTGATTGGCTCCAATCTACCGGAAAGCGGACCATGCCCTTTCCAGGCCAATGAGATGGGCGTATATTGCCAGGCGGTCAGACATATTGTCATAGCGTCGCCTAGAACTTCTCCCACGAGATGACGCGTGGGGCGCAATTCGGAGGCTTGAAGCTCCTTCCCTGCCGAAACTCTCAACAGTAAAACGACAACACCTCCTTACTCTGCTCGGATTTTGATAAAGCCCTCCCAGATGCCGATTGACCCATCATACAATTATGGATCGTGGAACTGATTGACATCCGAGCCTTGTCTTTCTCTTGGACTCGAAGCACCTCATCAAGGAAGCAGCTCGGTCACGGCACAACATGACTGACAGGATTGCGATATTTTCGATTGCACTTGAAAGTCATCCTACGCGACAAGACATTGGCAAAAATTTTGATCGCGACTTGAGCCTCCATACCGCCAAAACATCTCTGACAAGTGTACTTGTTTGTTTGAACAATTGCCATGTTTTATCTTGGAACGCTGTAGTTTGAAGAGGAAAGATGCGGGTAAGTCGACCTCGATTATTGGTTGCCTTATGGCCTGACAACTACGGATTTTATCATATCGATATGCTCCGTCTCCGACAGGCAGTGATGCATTGTCGATCACTGAACGATGGTGAATTGTTTCCAGAAATCATACCCCGGAATGTGTCAAAGTGCTGCCTAAGCAACCCTGCAGGAACGGAAGACGGATGAATTACATCTCCGGCCCCGGCTCCGAGACATGTTGATACACCGGTCCATCCAGAAAAAACCAGACTCCATGTCAGCATTAGAAGCACCATCCTTCAAAGATCCTTCATAAGACCACTCACACAACCCATCCTGTTGCAAAGCTGCTGCCTCAAGCGTTTTATAGACCTTACCATTCCATTCTACTAATCTCGGCTTCCTCCATCACACAAATATCAACAACAATGCCTTCTTACCATTTCAATACACTGAAAGACATCCCGGATCTATCTGGAAAGGTCATTCTCATCACAGGTGGTGCGAATTGACGATATCAGATACATAAGAGCTTCACTAACGAGGATTAGGCACTTCCGGCGTAGGAACAGAGACAGTCAAACAGCTCGCAGTCCACAGTCCAAGCAAGATCTTCTTCACAGGGCGCAATACTAAAGCTGCCAATACTTTGATTGAGTCGATGAAACTCCTCAGCCCAGAGGTACAAGTGCGATTTATTCCTTGCGACCTTTCAGATCTAAGTTCTGTGCGTCAAGCGAGCAACAGAATCGCTGCAAAAGTTGCTCGAATTGACATGTTATTCTGCAACGCGGGTGTCATGGCAATGCCGTCCGGACTGAGCAAGGATGGTTATGAACAACAATTCGCGACCAATCATCTCGGTCATGCCCTTCTGATCGACCTTCTCATGCCTATACTGCAAGACACGGCATCATTGCCAGGCTCAGATGTTCGTATCATCATCACAACTTCACAAGCCGCCATGACACCGTTAGTACCAAAGCGTGGTATCGACTTTGGTGCTCTCAAGACAGAACAGAAGATGTTCTCGGGGCGATGGCGTCGCTACGCGCAGTCCAAATTGGCGAACCTGCTGTATGCCAAAGCCTTGAACAGACAATATCCCTCTATCACCACTGTCTCAGTGCATCCAGGAATCGGCTACACAGGATTGCAAGACAACTTCCCTCTCTTCGATCGTTTCGTCATGTGGGTGACTACCATCGGCAAGCGAAGTCCAGTGGACCAACTTGCTTGGAACGGACTATGGGCTGCCACAGCTCCGAGAGGTGCATCAGCGTCACAAGTGAGAGGCGGAGAGTACTATGAGCCTATCGGGGTCATACCGAAACCAACCAGCCATAGTAAGGATCTGTCTTTGGAGAACGATCTTTGGGATTGGACACAAGAGCAGTTGGAATCATGGGAAGCCAAGGCTGGAGTGAAGATGCGAGGCTCGACATCTTCTTCACAACACTCATAATGCTATGCATCATGTCCTCACGAATAAATGCATTACACGAATTTACGAGCTGCGTTCTTTGGTCCCGCAACGTGATCGATCGCAACTCACGTGCATCACTTGGAGACTCGCAAAAAATCGTACAGCCGCCAGACATGTATAGATGATTAACATCAACCTATATTACCAGCGTATATGACTCTCAACGAGAGTGCCGCGACTGCCGTTAACGTCTAGATTTCTTCGACGAAGCGGCCAAAGACGGGCGAGTATGATGACCAGTCTCAAGCCGCGTAACCGAGTGATCTACATTTTTTTTCCTGCTAAATGACATGGGAATGTTACCGTTGTATCGCTCACTATTCAATCACATTTCCTTGCATCCCACTTTGCGTGTCATGGTGTTTGGATATCCTTGGAGTATAAGTCAGGGTCATGCTAGATACACAAACAATCGGAAGTGGAAGTTGCATCGTGCCGACGACTTGAGAGAATTTCTGCCAAGAACGCACAGATGATTGCTTATCCTCCAACTCGGATGATCGCTCGAACAACTCTCCGATTGGTTATTGACTTTTGTGACGTGAAAGACCCTGAAAAAGACGAAGGAGCAGAAACAAAAGGCTCGCAAGGTGTTCTCGTTCGAGATAGTCGAGACTTGTTGCCTGAAGTCTATATACGAGTCTAAGGAACAGAGGTAGGTGGTGTGAGCGACAAAAGAATTGCGGTAAGCAACAACGAGATACAGTACAGCAGCCCCAAGCCGAGGCACGATGAGCCGCATATTGCTATGTCAGATGAGGGGATCTAAGCGACCCTGAACTGCTCAACACAGTAGCTCTGTCTTCCTTCTCACAGCTTCGAACACACCAGTAATCATGGACTCGAAACTGCCAGAGTTTCAGCACACCGCTGTTGAACAGATCAGAGGCATCCACTCGCGCATCCTCGAAAGCTTCCACTCGCAAAAGACGAAGCCCTTGAGCTGGCGCGCAACGCAGCTTCGCAAGCTATGGTGGGCCATCAAAGATAGAGAGCAGCAGCTCGGCGAAGCCCTCCAACGCGACCTAGGAAGACCTTTTTACGAGGCTTACCTTACGGAGATTGGATGGGTGTTGAATGATATCATCTTCACTGTCAACAATCTTGAGAAGTGGGCAAAGGAGGAGTCGGCGAGTGATGTCCCGCTTACTTTTATGCCTATGCGACCTCGTGTTCGCAAGGAGCCTTTGGGTGTTATCTTGATTCTTGGGTAAGTGGTACACACACGGATGAGATGATAGAGTACTGATGCGTACAGTGCTTTCAACTTCCCCGTCCAACTTTCGCTTGGTCCCCTGATCGGAGCTATCGCTGCTGGATGTACCGCCGTTCTCAAACCCTCGGAAAGCTCACCCTATACCGCTGCCCTCCTCCAAGAAGCTATGGAGGCCTCGCTCGACCCTTCGGCCTTTATCTGCGTACAAGGCGCCATCCCGGAAAGCAGTGCTCTGTTGGAATTGAAATGGGACAAAATATTCTATACTGGCTCAGCCACCGTCGGAAAGATCATCGCAAAGAAAGGAGCAGAGACATTGACACCGGTTACACTCGAGCTTGGTGGTCGCAATCCTGCTATTATTACAAAAAACGCCGACCCCCGTCTTGCTGCCAGGCGTCTCCTTTGGGCCAAGGGATTGAATGCAGGTCAGGTCTGCGTCAGTCAAAACTACATCCTGGTCGACAAGGACGTCCTGCCCTTCCTGGTCAAAGAGCTCAAAACCGCCATCAAGGAGTTTTACCCCGAAGGCCCTAAGGAAAGCAAAGACTTTGGCCGCATCGTCAACTCCCGCCAATTCGAGCGTCTGAAGAAGATGCTAGACTCCAGCAAGGGTGAGATTCTCTACGGCGGGGAAATGGACGCAGAGACCAACTACATCTCCCCTACCATTGTTCGCGTATCATCAACATCCGACTCTCTTGTCGTCGACGAGTCTTTTGGCCCATTCATTCCTCTTCTTGCAGTCGACAACCTCGATGAAGCTATTCGTCTTGCAAACGAAGTCCACAGCACACCACTAGGTCTCTACGCTTTCGGCAGCAAGGCAGATACCAACCGCATCCTCTCAGAAACCCGCAGTGGTGGCGCAAGTATCAATGATGGGTTTACCCATGCCTCCTTGCCCACTGTCGAGTTCGGAGGTGTTGGAGACAGTGGTGCTGGTTGTTATCGCGGTAAGGCTTCTTTTGACTGCTTTACTCATCGTCGTGTCATCACAACTACACCTGCCTGGGTGGAGAGTCTGTTGAGTGTTAGATACCCGCCCTACAAGGGCAAGTTGGCTCAATTGAAGAGAATGAATGACTTTGCGCCAAACTTTGATCATGAGGGCAAGGTGGTTACTTTTGGTCTGGTAGGAAGGTTACTTGCGTTGGGTGGAGCTAGTCTGGATCAAGGTATCAAGAGGTGGCTGGTGTTCATCGTGCTTGCGTTCGGTGTAAAGTATGGACAAATGCTTGGTCTGCAGGAAAGACTCAAGAGAACTTAATTGGGTTTGATAGTGGAAGTCATTGATACCGATAACAGATACAAGTAATAATACAGCAGTTTGAGTACATCGTCGAATGGGGGATACCGTTTGTCAACTTGCCTTGTTCTATTCACATCGTTAGCAAAACTGTACGGTAGTTTGAGAAGGGACTCCGTTCGAAGGCCATTGCTAGACAATCTTATCATCATATATAATCGGTGTGGCGCGGAGCAGCCTTCGCAGAGGACTCATGCAAATGGTGTAAGTTGAGCAGCCTTCGCATAGGGCTCAAGAGAATGGTGGTGTCGGTGGTAGAAGATCGGGAGCAGCCTTTGAAAAGGGCTCATGTGGTTGGCGATTTGACGGAGGCGATATGTAAATGAAGAGAATGCCTCTCAGCTCGAACTAGAATATCGCGGCGGCGATTTGCAGTCTGAACCTCCAAGATCTCCCCAAGAACGTTCTCCCACTCGACGATGGCCTGTATGACATCTTGGGGCAGGCGCTGTCGTTCACCAAATGCATACTTTAGCAGATCGTAGGACTGCAGGCGCCCAAATCGGTTCCCCCCGACCACCCGTGGGCAGAGCTTGGCAAGTTTACCGTGCTCATCTTTGACCTAGATGAAGAAGTCGAGGCCACGTCTGCAAGCGAGGTGCAAATTTTGAATGAAGGTCATCAGAAGCGGCCAGTGACATCCGATTACGTCGACACCTACGATCAGACAGCTAGCATTGAGGTTCAGCTCCTGGCAGAATTTGTAGTAAGCGCAAATATGTCCTGTGAAGATCTTGCTCTGCTGTATGCTGACTCCTCATCGTTGATCCAGGCACCATCTGTGTAGTCGCCAAACACGAAATCGTACTTGGAAGCCCTAATTTCGGTTTCTTCATCGTACCAGAGGGCGGGAGTGAGTCGGCTCACTGTGTTCTCTGCTCTGATCATGATATTGCGCTCTTGTGCAGGGAGTTGAACTTCTGGGAACGCTTGAATGAGTCCCTCCGAGATCTTGTAGGCTCTCTCGGCGTCGACGTTGAGATCGTTGTTCGTGGAGTACTGTAACGGACGATGATCGCCATGCGGTCGATATCGCTCCTCTCAGGTGTTTCAGGTCGCTTACCGATGAGTGTCACTGCGTGACGTTTCGACCTCCAGATGCCCCCGATCACAAGAGGTCTAGAACGGGGTCCAGGGCTTGGGTCGAATGTTTCGGTTTGGTCCATTCCAGGTATATGACAATCACCCGGCAGAATCGTCATGATATCGGTCTCCCATTGGCGGTCTCCCATTGGGACCTGTATTAGGGAGAGAGGACATTCGAGCCAGAAATTCCAACGGCAATCTTAGGTGTCCATCCCATGAGAGCACGGAGGCGTCGTCCCCCCAGAATTCCCCGTGGAAGACTGTCTGTCATTGTGATAACGAGAGTGGGTTGCTGGTGACTCAATATGAGCTGGTGTTGTGTGATGAGACTAGCTCCTGTGGTGAGCTTTCCAGAATTGAGATGTTCGACGTGTCGCTGGAAGAGTGAATGATAGAGATGGAGGTTTCGTGGCTTGGAGTGCACGCTGGCTCACTTTTCGACAACGACACGACAAAACAAACAAGACGCCAAGCAGCTCGAATAGTACCTACAAGTATTTCTCGGGGAGGAAATATTTGCCTTTGTGAGTTTGTGTTGACGAGCAAGCGTTTGGGGAACTCGAGATCGACTCAGCTCTTAAGTGGAAAGAAAGCCACCACGAGCACCTACCGTACATTACACTTTCCTTTTTCCGATTTAATCTTCGCCTTCTTCTACCCTCGGTTCCCCTCAAGATCTTGCACGCCATGTGCGATCCATTTAACACAAGTACCGAAGCTGCTCTGCGGGATAAACGTGAAGATCTCGACCCTTTCATGGCCGAACACTACGCGACCAACGCCCAGCATGAGCTCGATAGTGCTCTATTTGCCTCTCCTCCTGATCAGCAACGCATTGCTCACATTCGCCGCCTGCTGGGAAACTATCACGCGCTCGCTGCTCTTGCCCAGCTTCCTGATGACTCTGACTTTGAGGACAAGGAGGTCGTGGGAAGCGAAGACACGGCCTTCATTCATCCTGATCGTGCGGCGCGCATGAGGTCCGGCGATGGTGAGAGCGTGTCTTTGTCTTCTCCACCTCGTGGTAGGTCGATTTTCACTAACAGCAGGAACGACGATGTCGCTGGTGATGAGGGGGTTTGACAAACAAGAAATGTCTTGTTCCCATGCTGTCGATCTCGCCGAAGGAACAGGCATGGTGACTGGTGATTGAGAGAAGCGAGGTGATGGTAGAATTGGCACATTACTGCGATACGGAGGCTAAGGTATTGGATATGGTCGAAGGATCTCAGGAAGACTGCGCGCTTGTCCAGAGGCGGAAAAAGGTGGTAGTAATGTAGGCCCGTGAGTCAAGCTTGTCTCGACCTCTGCAACCTCATCATCCAGCCAAGGAAGTACAGCGCAAGTCCATTCCTCTGCACTTGACTGACCATCTGGACTGAAGGATCCTGGGCCCCGACATCTGATAGCCAAAAGCCACAGTGCTCGTACAGCGCGATTCTCTTCTATCCAGCTCGGATCAGATAAACGAGAGGGTACTTCCATGAGGATACCCTCAGGTGTCTGTTGTGATAAACGTCTGTGATTGTACGTGAAGCAAGGGTCCGCAAGCCGTTCATAGCGGAGACTGGGTAGATTGTCAAGCTTGGATCGTAAGATGAAATGGGCCAGGTCATGGATACGAGTCGCTTGTGCAAGTGTACGGAACATAACCGAAGTGGGCATGTCTCTCAGAACAACTTCGAGTGAGCCAATGGTCTCTGTTCCTGATTTGAGGTCATCCTCTAAATTGCTTTGTGTAAGCGCAGATACGACATTATTGCTGCGATGTGATCATCTGGTAATGTTCGACTGACAATGGTCTAAAACAGAAGACAAGCGTCAAGCCGGAACACAGCCAGTAGGTGGGGCGATGCGAGTATAGCGGCATGGAGAGCTTTCAGGTCAGACAATCCCAGGAGGATGTAGAGTGGCAGAGGTGCCGGTAATATGGAGAGTGGATCCCGAGGCATGACTTCTACAATGGAAGACTCAAGGTTCGGAAGCTGATGATACTGTTGTTATTACGAAAGTGACTGATGGCAACCGTGGTGGCTTGTGTACGCGTGCACTGATCGCTCCTTCCAACGAGGTGGTCTTGAATATGGAAGGAACTGAGCCGCTGGTTCAACAGCTTCTGTGGGTACCGAAGATTCATAGGTTCGAGATGTAGAGAGTAAGGCTACCGGTCAGTGGTATATATCCCTGCCGGACATCACGTGCGGCCATCACATCGCTCTCACGGAATCTTGCTCAAACTGACCACCTTCGCTCCCTTGTTGAGGTGTTTCTTCTAGCCGGGTGGTCAACATTGTCCGCACTTCCAGAATAGATACATATGAACACATGTCATGTTCAAGCACCATCAGGACTTGCCGGGTCTGAATGCGGGACTTTTCTCATCGCCAAAGAGCTCTCGAACCACCCTCGCGGCTTTCTTATTTCCGCCCATGAAAACGATCTCGTTGTCCCAATTCTTCTCCAGATCTCTTGATCCAAGAAGAATACGCTGACCATTATCTAGGAGGAACTCGCGTCGGAGCTCGGGCGGGAAGTAGTCCTTAGGGTCGGGGACGTGAAGCCTGAATTCCGCCGAGCCTGATTGAGGAGTACCTTCCATATCATCTTTTACTAAAGACTTGTCCTTGCTCGCGGTGTTCTGCTGCGAGATCTTCTCTGACTCGGTGTGTGACCCCTCTGAGCGCAAAACTCCGTCATCAGTCTTGGCTGCTCTTTCCCTATCCTCGAAGGGAGTAGTACGACCTGCCCCCCAAAGCAGTAAATGAGACTCCATAAGCTCGAAACTGACACGGACCGAGAAAGACTCTTCGTCATCATCTTCTTCCTCGGGCATTGCTACAAGTAGAAGACTTTCGTCTCGAAGAGACCTTTCGTCAGCCACGACGATCATCTCATCATCGATTTCCTCGGAGTTCGTTCCTTCGCGTAATTTTGTGATCATGGTATAGCATTCGTATGGGGTTTTGCCACGGAATGGAGCCGATGTGGAATCAACATTTCTACCAATCTCGTCGGGTATGCCATAGGTATGTGACAAGTCATCAACAAAGACGAAGTTGATACCCTTTGAGTGGTAGAAGTCATGATTTGATTGGAGTATGCGGTCTTTGAACTGGAAGGGTATGTTGAGTCGACTAAGTCACATAAAAGGAAAGCACCATTTACCTCAGCGCTCAGTGGTACGGCACAGCATATTGCAAACATGATGACGGAAGTAGTGCTCAATTGGTACACAACGTGATAGCAATAATGCGTCGGGGAAGATCACAGATGATGTAGAAGTACAGGGCAAGATAGATGTATGCTCCGCTTGTTGACAGGTGGTTGCTCGTTGGATCTCGATATCCAGAATAGGAAAAGATTGTCCCTCGTTGTGATGAAGGAAAAGTAGCCGAGCTACGAATGTATATTCATCTTCGACGAGTATCGTAGCCTTTTCATCATTATTACTGTCAAGACAACTGACTTTGTGTGCCACTGCCACTGCCACTATACTGCCGCAGACTACATCAAACCATCTCAATGCCTCGATTCGAGACTAGAGGAGTAGGAGTCAAGGAGAAAGAATCAGGTCCACGAATCAAGCAAGGACCTAATCTATGTCCATACTTCAGAGCCATCACTATACAGTTGCTTTATTGAGGAAAAAGAAATGTGAGTGCTTGTAGACTCAAATATCTGTCAGGAGATCTTTGGACCTGGTCTTTGAAAATACACTCAGCTAGGTCACTCATACATGCTTCCCTTGCTGCCTGCTTGTTTGAGCCCGCCTCGCTGCTGAGCCTGTTCGAAAGGTCTTCTCTTCTGCGTTGACGTCCTAGACATGTCTAAAGTGTCGCTATTTATAGGTAAGCGCAGTGTACTATTTTGAATATCTCATGCATCCTGGTGCTCCACTCCTATCGCGTCCTGCTTCTTCACTGTCATCCTGATTTTATTGACTGCAGAGATCAAGAAGGCAAAGCACAACCAATCTCATAACCCAACATGACCTCCGTACTCGCACCCTCCCAACCTCTATTACCAGCAGTACTGATCATGAACCTACACGCCGGATCAATGTGCAAAGCGGAAATGACACCAGTACGATGCCCAGGTACGATCAAGAAAGGAACAGTCGAGCGCGCATTTTCCACATCGCGGAGATCGTAGAGACGGAGGATATCGTATGATGCACTGATGTTTATGTTAGCTTGGGGATCTAGAGAGAGGAAGGGAAGGTAGAGGGAAACATACCAAATTAAGTGACGGCCATTAGGCATAGCTCTGACCGCACTGACTGGACCGCTTCCACCTGGGAACTTGAAGGTGCGCTGGGGAGTAGACATTTGGAACCCTTTGTGGAGGGAGTATTCTTCGACTGTGCCGTTTCTCCTGCCGGCGTAGATCGTGTTGCCGTCTACGGACCAGCAGGCACCCATACACCAAGGAGGTATACCGGGGGACGGATGGACGACAGCAATAGGGCTGGAAACGCGTTGGTCCCATATGCGCAGGGTGCCGTCGATGGAAGTGTCGAGGAAGGTTGTAGAGGAAGTTTGTGGTAGCTCGTCATCTGTTGTCGCGGCATGGCCGTTCGTAGTGATTTCTTCGGCATGAGGATTGCCTGTTGTTAAAGGATCTGGTTGGTCTGTGGTAGAGGCGTCAGGTGGTAGTTGTGAGGTAGTGTCCACAGGATCTTGAGGGTTGGTCGAATCGTCTTGCGGTGATTGAACAAGACCTCCAGCATCGAGCATCTCTGTGTCTTCTTGTTCTGTCTGCTGCAGACCTGTGGCTATTGCCTTTGCAAAGTCGTCATCGTCGTCAAAGGCGTTGTTGTTATTGTTGTTGTCGGCATTGATGTTATCGTCACCGAAGAGTGAACCATTGTCGTCGCCGAACAAGGAGCCATCTGGCGAACCTGCTGCATCTTCTGTGCCATTCTGGCTATTCTTGCTTCCTCTTCTTTCTTCCTGAGTAGAGACGCCGTTGGTGAGAGGTTTTGCGGCGTTGTTGGACGAGAACGTCGAGCTGGGTATTTGCGTGTCTTCGGCAACGCGAGGAACTGGTAATGAAGATTCGGGCCGGCGTTCGAGTGCTGAGATTTGACTTCCACTTCCAATAAAGGAGCGCTTGACTTTGCCCATGTTCAGATCCCAGTCCAGGATTGTCTTGTCCCAACTTCCAGAGAGGAACGAGTACTCATCTTGGGCCAGACTGAGGACCGAGACTGCAGAAGTGTGTTCACGCAATGTTGTAATCCTTGTGCCAGCTTGATGCCGGCAGGTTTGTAGATTGATCGAACCCGACTCGAGGCCTGACAAGAGCCATGTCGCTTGGTGTTGTGTGGCTAGGGAATAGACTGGAGACGAGTCCTTTGGTTCTTCGGCAGATTGAGCAGGCGGCGTACGGACCGAGTGCTCTTCGTTCTCCCAGTAGGTTGTCAAGCTGCCAGCCTTCATGACGCTATCAACAAAGGGGTGTTTTTGCGCCACAGTCAAGGGCACTTTTCCGTTTGCTGTTTCTACCCAGTTGTACATGCGAATGTAACCATCAGAGCCACCGCTAAAGACCCAGCGCATATCTGGTGTTGCTGCAAGGGCGTTGATGGATGTGCTTTGTGGTGCTGCCATGGTTGGTACAATGTCGTAGGTGATGGCATTGATGGCTTCTTGCCGTACTGGAGGCCAGGGGAGGTGAGCATGCGGCGATTGGTGTGCGGAAGGGCGTGGTGACGGCGATGTCAGCATAACGGTGGGATTCGGCGGTCGTGAGTCGGATGGAGAGACTCGACTCTGTCGGCGTGACTGTGATGGTGATTCTGCTTCTCCGTCTGCATCTCCTTCATCATCGTCGTCTTGATCGCCCTCATCATCTTGATCATTGTCATTGTCATCGTCATCTCCCTCTTCCTCTCCTTCTCCCTCGTCTTGGTCTTCTCCTTCTTCGTTGTCATTATCGTTGTCGTCCATATTCTCGTCTTCATCTTGTGACTCGTCGCCCGACCCTTAAATATGTCAGCTTTTGTCAGATACAAGTGACATGGCTGCCTACCTTCTATTGGGTCGTCATCCTCGAAAGACGCCATTCCGCGCTTGAGCTCCTGAAGATGGCTGCTACTCCTGTTGTACCATGTATCTCGGGATGTGTCGCATTCGCTAGCCGAGAAGGTAGATGTTGTCGCGTAATAGTCCTGATTCGAGTCGGAAAGTATCAGGATACTGCTGCTATGTATGCTGTATGTGTCTGAAGATGTCGCGATTGTCGCGTCCCACAATTGAATGTCCATCGAGACCAACGCGGAGGCCGCGCCGATGAGGGTCAGAATCTGGGGTCACCCGAGATTTATCCGTCGAGTTCGCAATGCCTTCGAGCCTTCATCATCCTCTCCTACCAACCACCGCCTTGATCACTCACAGAATGATGAGTAGTAGTGAGTGACATCTCTCGGGTATAGACTTCTACGGAACTTATGAGTTGAGGGCTGGTCCTGGCTTCTCCCTTGCGAATAGTAGGGCCTCTTGACGTGCTTTACCAGCATCAGCACAGCTTCCGAACCAAAGATAGGTAGGTACCTCACTTGCATGATACATCTCATAATATCTAAAGTGAAGCACGTGACTCGCCCAGGTCTGTCTGATAGAACATGGATAAGTATGAGAGCAACAGTAGCAATCACGCTCAAGCTTGACTGCGGCTTCCCGCCAGGGGCTCAACCCATCTGCAGCAAGGCGCACATCAACTTTACGTCTGATTCATCTCTCCTTCCACGCCAACGCCGACCCTTTCGCCTTCAAAAGTCACAATCCAACCTCAGCAATACCTTTGTCCACCGAGAGTCCGGACTCTGCACTCTCTCTGTGGCCAAGCTCCCTCTCTGCTCAGCTTTCTGTAGTTTCACGTTTTCAGAACAGAGCGCGTTTGACCGAAGGAGCACGCACTTCCCTTGTTTTCTCTTCTGCCCTGCGTCTCGCTCCTTCCCAAAATTGGTCCATGCTTCGAAGATCATAACAATCCTATCTCTGCGCACCCTGCCATCACTCATCCACCACGAGCCATCTTTACAACAGTCATGAACTGCCTACCTCATGAAGCCATCATTCATTCCTACTTTCGGGATGCCACTCCCAAGAACACCGATGATGAATGGATCTTCAACGCCGAAATCCCGGATACGCAAGAGATGAGCCGCCCTCTCCTTACCGACGACCCATGCGTTCCCGAGAACCAAGTCAGGGGCAATTGGTCTTCGGAAGTGGAACACCTGACTGCCCAGTATCAATTCCTGCGCGAAGAATCAACCTTCGCCCTCCGCCGTGCCATCGGTCTGGTCCGGGAGCAACCTCACTTGTCTGAACCTGACCATAGAGACGCATCACCCGGAATCGGTATCTACGGAAAGGTCAATATCAATCACTGAGTTCGCTGGCAAAAGCTGACAGCCTTCAGGCATTCGCAACAGGCATCACTCTCTGCTTCCGCGGACTGGGAATCAGAATGTGCTTCTCGACCTTCCGCGCTGGTGTCAGGATTGACTGGAATACCTCAAAGCGACTAAAGGCTGGCACCATTATCGTGCTGTCGCCTACATCAGACAGATTCCAGAAGCAGATTACAATTGCCATCGTCGGAGCTAGGCCTATGGAGCTTCTCAATGAGAGTGAGTCTGCATATTGCTTCAATCTCAACGCCATGCTGACCTAGAAAAGACCCTCCAAAGATCGATATCTTCTTCCCGCGTCCTGAGGAATCCATTTTCGATCCGGCCGTAGAATATATTATCCTTGAGGAAACGTCCTCTTTCTTCGAGGCGCAGCGACACAACATGCTCGCCCTACAGCGCATGACCAAGGAGAACATTCCTCTCCAGGAGTACGTTGTCTCGCCCATTCGCGAAGATGCCAGCTCGACCATCGACTTGATCGGCCTCTCCAACCAAGTTGAGTGCCTTTCATTTCTTGATCAGCAGGTCAGCAGACACTCGATCGGTGTCCCCGATTACGTCAAGAATGACTCCGTAATGGACCTCAGTCACGCCACAGATGACGAGTCTGACTCCTTGTACGACGTTGTCAGACAACCTATGCCCAAAGATGCTGCTATGCTCGATGAGTCCCAGATGGACGCTCTTCGCCAAATGCTGACTAAGGAGCTCGCCTTGATCCAAGGTCCTCCTGGAACTGGAAAGACACATATCTCTGTCATGGCACTTCGAATTATGCTGCGCAAGATGGAAGAGCAGAGGCAGCTGGCTAAGCCAGGCGTGGTCATTCCTCCCCTCATCGTTACTTGTCAAACAAACCATGCACTTGACCAGTTGCTCCGCCACACTGCCGAGTTCGAAGATTCGTTCGTCCGTTTGGGTGGTCGCTCAGCTGATACTGGTGTTGTCAAAGAACACACTCTCTTCAACATCATGGAGGAACTCAAAGACAGCAAACCCGGCGCTATCAGAGAGCCTGCCGGCCTTCGCTTTGCGAAGAGGAATATGACGCTCATGGAGAAGGACTGGAAGCGAGTGTTAGCGCCCTTTGACGCAAGCAGTCAGGCATGCGAACCTATGGATGAAGACGATTTCGCTGGCCGTCTTTCCCCTCAACACACCGACTCTCTCAAGAACTCGAAGTGACAGAACACCACACCTGGCAACTCATCCGAGGTGCCCACAATCATCAAATGGCTTGGTCCTGACGCCTCTATGACCAGCAGCAACAGCAACTGGCCTGCGGAGCAAGAGTTCGGTTTCGAGCAATTCGAAGAAGAGGAAGAGGAAGTTGACGAGGCTACTGCTGAGAAGGCCAAGCAGGATGATGATATTGAAAGACTTCGAGGCGGCTTCATTCCCTTACTTGACCGCAGCGTTCTGAAGAGCACTTCCATCAAGCACCTGTCTGAAAAGGAAGTCAAGAAGATCCTGTCAAGTAGCAAGTTTTCCGACCTCAGCAAAGTGCCTCCACAGTACCGACTCGGCCTCTACGAATTCTTCGTCAAGGAAGCCAAGCAAAAGATCATCAAGGATGCCCGTGAACTGGCTTGTAGATGGGCCAAAGAGATGGAAGACTTCAGACGCGGTCAATTCGTCAAGAAGCTACCTATCCTCGCTGATGCAAAAGTCATTGGCTGTACAAGCACCGGGTTTGCCAAATATCGCCCAATCATATATGCTCTCAAGCCTCGCATTGTCATGGTTGAAGAGGCTGGCGAATGTCTTGAAGCCAACATGATGAGTATGTTCTTGCCATCTCTTCAGCATCTCATCCTTGTTGGAGATCACCAACAGCTTCGTCCTCGCGCTCAGAAGCCTACTCACAACTTCAAGCATTACGACATCTCTCTATTCGAACGTCTCGCAAGCAACACTGTTGATTACAGGATGCTCGCTGTGCAGAGACGTATGCCTCCTGAGGTCAGACGTCTACTCTGGCCTATCTATGGCGACAAAATCAAGGACCACGAATGTACACTCGACCGTCCTCCTGTTCCAGGGCTTGGAGCCTTCAAAACTCACTTCTTCCACCATGAGTACCAAGAAGCTCATGACAAATTTAAGTCTGCCTACAACGAACATGAGGCGAAGCTGGTGGTCGACTTTGTCAATGGTCTCATCAGTAAGGGAGTTGAGGCACGACAGATCACCGTTCTCACGTTCTACAATGGCCAGCGTCGTCTTCTCACTCGCGAGCTCAAGAAAGTGGAGGGTATCGTGGCCGAGACCCGCATCAAAGTTGTTACAGTCGACTCCTACCAAGGCGAGGAGAACGACATCATCGTCTTGTCCCTCGTTCGCAACAACTGCACCAAGCAAGTTGGTTTCTTGAATGTCGCCAACCGTGTCTGTGTCGCTTTATCTCGCGCCAGACACGGGTTCTTCATATTTGGCAATGTTCAGCTGATGGAGGAGTCAGGCGGCGAAGAGTGGAAACAGGTCATTGCTATTTTGAAAGGCCAAGGCCCTGTTAACACTCAGATGGAGGGCGGCACCAGAATTCTCAATGCTGTCTGGGACCGCATGGTGTTGGAATAGTTCACTACTGGTTGAACATTGATGGTATCACGATTATTAGAGGGTTCGTTCGGCTGTCTTCCTCGTTTATATCGTCTTTCATTGAGGTCTTATTCATTGCGACACAATCCAACTCAGTCTACGTACGTTCAGGTTGCCTTGTCGTGCCAGGAACGCTTCACCGATGAGGTGCTCTCACAGACATGCGAGCGTGTTGAAACTGGTCATCGCTGTGACCACTGCACTGGAAACAACAAGCCCTGTACTGCCTCTCCAGAAGAGCTCGTACTTAACCGGGTTGGGTCTCGTTCCGCTACGCATACGGTAGAACTCCTTCACCAGCGTCATCACCGCTTACTTGACGAGAGAGCTTGCAATCTTCCGTAGTGCCGTCTGGTTTACAGCTCTCAGCGTGGGTCAGGATGCTACAAAGACAACAGTGAGCGCCACTTCTGGGCATACCACTGGGTCGAAATTATCAAAGACCTCAAAAATCCGCGTTATCAAAAGGCAGCGAGGAACGTGAAGTTGTCGGACAATATCAACGCGTTCTTCAAGGCCAGAGACGCATTGGGTGAGCAAACTGATCCTCAGACTGCAGTCATATATATCGCGCTATCCTTCATTGTGTTGAAGGTAAGGGCCGAGTTTGGGAATATCATTTCCTGACTCGTGCTGGTGATCGGTCCGTGTCGCGACCTTCGAAAGTCGCTTACACAGACTCGAGAGCAGGTGGCTGCTTCCGACCAGCAACATACTTTCCAAGACGTTACCATCCATCACTCCACCCAACTAGTCGATAAATCGGCTACTACCGTGTCGCCACAAGCTATCGAAGATGAGCAGACCGGCGACGACTATTTGTCTCCCAACAGCCTGGGTCTTCGAAGAGTTTACGTCGTTATCGACGTCAGCAACAGTGGCCGAGTGCAAAACTCGGTTCTCAGTGGCTGATAAAGGAGAAGTATGCAGACTCCGTAGGCCACACGGCATTGACGGAGATTATGGACACCTGCTTAAGTCGTATACTACAGGACGAACATCAGGCGTCCACCACTTGGGCAACGTGCTTTGTCATGACCGTCCACAGACTCACGCCAGACTCGCGGCTTGCTTCGTGATGACCCAATATCGCCGACCTGAGCCAAGGTCCGCTGCTGGTGCTGGCCGACAGGGATGGAGATGGTTATGGACTGTGTACAGATGTCTCACGGTCGTTGACCGATAGACCTTGTGGCCCTGGTGTGCCGAAGTCATGACCAAAGTCTTTCGCAATATCTCCGTTGGAGCAGACGCCCCGATCCGAATCGTTGACCACAGCCGGCCAACACGTATCTGGGATCATCAAACGCAAAAGGCTCGCCATCGAAGTCAACTTCGAGCCTCGTACCGTGGAACAATCCAAAAGAATGATGATTTTATTACTTACTCCACTCACCGCTAGAGCTTGAGTGCCAACTTCTCTTGCCCCTTCCTCGCTCAACGCGTTTTCATGGAAGAGCTCTCGAGCCTTTTAACTCTGATCAGGTCGGATAGAATCTAAGTCAATAGTCCAGCAAATTTACGCAATCCAACGTCAACATGTTAGAAGCCATTACATTTCCAGAGACCAACTGATCACCTGACCATTAGACACTGATAGTTTGTCTACCCTATCTATATCTCTGTCTGATGCCATTCTCATAACAAGGTATACCATTCACAACTCCTCGGCTTTGTGTTGACGTGGGAAAGCTGCGAGGAGTAAGAACACCTCGACCGCATTGTTGAGGGGATGACCCTGCTCTTCTCATCTTTTTTTTTTTTTTTTTTTTTTTGAATCATACTCCATTTGACCCTGTGGGCCTTGCCGGGAATAAACTATCTAGCTACTCAGTTATTTACGAGACAT
>SWBH01000155.1:0-18428 GCA_024195465.1 Aureobasidium sp. EXF-8845 | reverse complement strand
GTGGCGCCTTGCTGGAAACTCGAGAGAATCACCAGGAGGCACTGCTCCAGCTCGTAGTGTAATAATAAATAGTGAATTCAATAATAATTTCCTTTTCTTTTTCAGGCAAAGATATTCAAACACTGGATATCTATCATAAGCATACCAGGAGCCAGGGTCGTCCGTACAGAATCTGATAAGATGCGGAGATCCAATGCCAAGCTAATCCCACCACAATTTACAATAAGAGTATACCATTTTCGCGAGATTCTTTTCTTATCAAGACCAAAATTGCTTTTGATCTGTGGACAGCAAGCTCTGTCCAAATCCATGGATTGTCCATGGATATTCCATGGACTGTCCAAATCCTGTCCGTCCAAACCCATCACTGAGACAAATCACACAGGTGGCCAAGATGAATAGGTGGTCTCTTGCCAGTATCTGTTTATGCAAGGCTGTAAGCTTCTTCCAGGCACTTTCCAAGCTTCAAGGACCTCAGGAGATGGCTGATAGTTGTCCATCACACAAAGTGTCAGATTCCAGCGGTTATTCCTGATTGACAGCTCGAGCTCGTGGTCGAGGACAGTAAAAGTGAGGATGACACTCTTCAAGCACGGCATCTTCTGCGTGACGAGGCCGAGACTCGTGTAGAGATTGTTGAGATATCGCTCTATGAGTGGAGCTTCAGCAGCGTTTTCCACGCCGCCCAAAGGGCCGTCTTCGCAGAATTGATTCTTTAGATGAAGCGTCTCAAGGTATGGCCAGTGTACTTCGATTGTTAGACCTAGTCCATCGGGGCAGAAGACTTCTTGATAAATCGCTAGGCTTTCTATACGTAGGTGTTGTAGTTGCGTGGAGAACTTTTGGAGAGCGCTTCCCTTTGACTGTCTAAAGTTATCGATTCCAAGTTCTGTTTCCGCGTCCCAGCATAGTGTCATGTCTGTGATGGTTCGCGGAAGCTGAGCAAATCCTTCGGCAGCTGCGCTTCGCCTGGTGGCACGCATGATAGGCTCGGTCAAAGGTATCTCGTCTCCGCGGTCCAAACGAATGTTCTCCAGAGCGCTGCACGCTGATGCGATACTCAAGCGAGCAGGCAGGGAAATCTCGTTTTCATAAGCTGGAAAGTCTAGCGCGCTGGACTCGTACCATATCGTATTAGGAGTGATGAGCTCAAGAAATTCCAGTGAGGTGATGCAGGATGCGCGCGGCAAAACACATCCGGGCACAAATTCTGCACAATATGGAGCAATCTCTTCTCCAGTGGGGTTGGTCATGTTGACCGTCGCTATTGACTTTGATTCGCCATCCTCTTCGCGAGTGGATACATCTATTGCCTGCAAGGCTATCTTAAGGGATATCGCCTGATTGATCCAAGTCGAAAGATGCTCGAATAGTTGACAAACACCTTCCGAAAATGCTTGATTGTTCTCACACCGATGAACATTGTTATAGGTGTAACCGTCGTCTTTCTCACGAGCTTTGTCCAACCAGTAAGGGACTACGACTCTATAGACAATCTGACGCACGTATCTACGTCGAGCTCGCTGCCAATCCCGTGGTCCGCTGGTCATGTTGATGAAAGTCTCCAGTGAAGGTCCTCTTTCATGTAAAAGCTCGTCACGCGTGTGCCATCCGATGTTTTTTCTGATGGTCTTCACATCGTATGGACTACGGACGACGATTGTTGAATAGACATATGGTTCGAAAGCGGCCTGCCAATACTTGTTGACCAGCGCGTAAGGTGATAGCTTCTTGTCCAATTGTGCTAGATGGTGTGCGATAAGGTCTAGTATTTCCTGGGGCGCGGAGGAAGCCATTGGTAAGAAGACCGAGCTGTTGACCCTCTCTGCATTACGGCTGGAGGAGATGTAACTTTATGGTGCAATCCTTCAGGCAGCATCCCCCGGAGTAATTTCGGTATCAATTTCCACATATTGAAGACGATCCTCACTTTGCTCTGAGATTGTATACAGTGATTCTTGAAGATGTTCAACCGTCAAAAGGGCAGATCAGAAAGAGCAAATCTTTAAATAACGTGTGTCAGATCATAGGGAGAACGTGTTGTGTCGAAAGCCCCAAAGACTAGACTGAGAAGTTGAATTGTGATCCAATTTCCAAGGACTCACTTAAAGGGTTATCTGAATCTCTTTCGTACGAGAGACTGGTATTGCTAGTTATCAGAATGCATGATTCTTTCTATAATAGAGTCACGTCCACGGAGAGAGTTCGTCTCGAGATGTCTCCGTGGCCATACTCATACTTGATGGACATATTGTGCATTCTGACAGTATATGAATTGACTACCCATCACCATTAGAGATCATAAGAGAAGAATCTATCAGAAAAGCTGAGTAAGAAGACAAGACGAAAATTCTATTTTGTTGCGGACAAAAGAAAGCTGTGATGATCTAGAACCTAACCATAAAGAAACAAACACATAACCATAAACAAATCAAACAAGAGATAGCCTAATTGGCATTCCTCTTGTACAACGAAAGTCTTCCAGGTCCACCACAAAGCTGACCAGGCATACCCTTACAAGCCATGTTGCAGTCCGAGGCGGTGGCATTGCCAGTTCCAGCAGCCAATGAGTTACCATACCAACACTCGCGCCCGTACTCTGTGCCGAAAAATCCGGCGTTCGCAGCAGTAGCGAGCTTAGCACATGCATCTACTGACATAGAGTCGGAAGTGGCAACAACGCTCAACGCACGAGGAGAATCCTTGTAGCATGAGTAGAATGAGTAAGCTCCAGTCGTGGGTACGTCCATCGGGTCTGTAGATGCCTTGGTGCTGTTGCTGCTGTAGTACATGTTAAGTCTGTTTCCAGCACCGCAGAAAGCGCCACTGTTGCCAGGACACAACATGTTACAAGTACTGTTGTCTGCCTGTTGAACGGAACCAGTGCGAGGGTAGGGTCCACAGTAACATTCAGATCCAAATTCAACGCCAAACCACGAATACTGCGAGCAGAAGGAAGCACACATGGCGGGAGTCATGCCGGTAGCGTTCTTGAAGCTGGTGGCGGAGAGGGCGCGGCCGGATGTGGCTTCGGAGTAGCAGCCTTGGGCGTAGTAGTCGGCGACTGTGGGGATGATTGAGGGTGCGGTTGATGTCGAGGATGAGGATGAGGAGATAGTGGAGGATGCCGATGATGAGGATGAGGCGCTGCTTGTGATTGTGGAGCTCACAACGGAGGATGAGAACGAAGCTGACGACGATACTGAGGATGAGGCAGCCGATGTTGGAGCTGGCGATGATGAGGAAGCCGCTGAAGATGAAGCAGATGATGGTGAAACCGACGACGACGAAGCTGAAGCAGAAGACGAGCTTGTGGATGCAACGCCCGAACTGCTTGGTGTAGCACTTGAGCTGCTGTCACTCGATGAGCTAGTTGTGCTTGACGGAACATCTGAGGATGATACTGACATGCTACTCAAGGAGCTGCTCGTCGATAAACCGCTCGAGCTGCTGACGCTTGACGAGGTTGTCGACGAAACAATCGAGCTGTTATCACTCGATGAGCTTGATGTGCTTGATGGAACATCTGACGATGATACTAACTCGCTACTCGTAGAGCTACTTGTAATAGTGCTTGACGTCGATGAGCTTGTAGTCGATGGAATATTGGACGAGGCGGAACTGAATGACTGACTCGATGAAGAGGACACAGTCGATGATCGAGTTGCAGGGCTGCTAGTCGAAGAAACGGCAGAGGAAGAGACAATCGCCGGGCTAAATTTGTATAAACTCAGGCCGTTGGGTCCACCACAGTATTCAAATTTGTCCGCAGAGCAAAGCATGTTGCAGCGTCCATCGGTAACGGGACCAGAGGCTGAGCTAATTCCGTTCGAGCAGTAGCACTCGGAGCTATACTCTGTAGCAAAATAGGTATATCCCGCGCAGAAGGTAGCGCAGAACTCGAGACTGTTGGAGCTGTTGGAGAAAGACTTGCCCTGCAGAGCACGGCCACCAACTTCGCTCCAACATCCTTGGTAGACGTAGCTGCCGACAGTGGGCTTTGCGACAGGTCCAGTGGGTGTTGCAGAAACTGACGAACTACTGCTGGATGTTGTGACACTACTGCTAGAGCTCGAGGAAACTAGGCTCGAAGAAGTCGGGCTCGAAGAAGTCGGGCTCGAAGAAGTCGAGCTTGAAGATGTCAGGCTAGCAGAAGTCGAGGACGTAAATGACACAACAGACGAGCTTGAAGACCCAGTGGAAGCCGAGGATGAAGTTGCAGAGCTGGAAGAGCCGGTAGATCTGTTCTGTACGGTAGCGAATGTTGTTCCGACCAAGGTGGCCTTGCTGCTCAGATCAATGGTACTGTAGAATGAACAACTGGAACCATCGAAAGCGGTACCGACACAGATTGCGTTGTTTGCACATGTAGTCATACATGAAGTCAGATCAGACGCTGCTCTCTTCTTCGAAAGGCTGCTGATCATGGTTCCAGAGTATGTCGTGTCTTTCTCCACGGTAAAGGAAACACCGGCGACAACGGAAGGCGATGCAGAAGATGATGCAGTGCTGGAGATAGTGCTTGAAACACCTGACGAGCTTGAGACAACTGACGAGCTCGAGACGACCGATGAGCTCGAGACAACCGATGAGCTCGAGATACCTGACGAACTGGAAATGCTCGCAGATGATGAAGAGCTTGATGGGGTAACAGCCTTCTGGTACATGTTCAAACCGGAAGGTCCACCGCAGATTTGAGTGGAGTTACCAGCGCAAGTCATCTTGCATCGTCCATCTGAGACTGGCTTAGACCCAGCTTGGATAGTGTTACCGCAATAACACTCGTTGCCGTATTCGACGCCGAAAAATTGGAAATTGGTACAGTATCCTGCACAGACGTCAACGCTCATAGTCGAGTTGGCTTTGCCCATCGAGGTCAGAGCGCGACCGTTGGTCGCTTCGGTATAGCATCCCATGTGAGAATAGCCACCAGCGGATTGGACGGTAACAGGCCCAGTCGGTGTGCTCGGGGCACCGCCGGAAGTAGGAGTAGTTGTGACATTGGTGTAGTAGACGTTGAGGAAGTCAGCACCACCGCATTTCTGAGTCGCATTTGCCGCACAAGCGACACTACAGCCACGTTCATCCGGCTGCAGGATTGAGTTTGCGTAGAGAGTATTTCCACAGTAGCACTCTGCGCCATACTCCACGCCAAAGTACGAATAGCCCTGACAGAACGTTGCGCAGGATTCCAGAGTGTTGGATGATGAAGCGCGACCGTTATCAGCGAGAGCTCTACGATCGTGTGTCTCGTTGAAGCATCCCAGGTAAGTGTAGTTAGCAAGAGGTGAGACTGGCACGGCGGTTGGCGTGGAAGCGGTCGAAGAGCTTGCGACGCTTGATGATGAGGCAGATGCCGAGATGCTGGAACCCGCGGAGGTGCCTGAAGTTGGCGCAGATCCCGAACCTGTGCTTAGAGAAGATGAAGAGCTCGAGGCAACCGCATTCTTGCTATAAATCATCATGTTTCCTCCTGCACCACAGTATTGTGCATTGCTTCCCTTGCAAGCCATGTTGCACTTGTTGTCTGTGGTAGGTTTCGAACTGGCGGCAAGTGTGTTACCACAGTAACATTCTGATGCAAATTCAAGTCCAAAATAGGTATAGCCGCTGGCAGCACAGAACGCTCCACACTTTTCAATGGTCATATCGTTTGTGTTCAGGGCTGCTGAGCTGACTGTTTTACCACCGGTCTCGGCGTAACAGCCAGCGTAGTTGTATGCACCGTATGAAGGAACGATGGCCAAGGATTTAGTCGTGGTGTTTCCGTCGAACCGGGAGCTATCAGCGAAGAGGGATATATGAGATCCCACATTCGTGTAACCATTACCACCACAAGTCTGATTCTCATTGCCAGCACAGTTGAAGTTGCAATCAGTGTCCAAGTCCATCTGTAGAGGAAGAGCATTTCCACACCAGCATTCTCGCTGGTACTGGGTTCCTGAAAAGCGGTAGTTCAAGGATGCACACTTGGCGATACAGAGGTCGTTGGTCATGAGATTAGCATCAGTGAGCGGGTTCAGTGCTAGCTGTCTTCCAGGGTTGTTCTCTTTGAAACAACCGACATAGCCGTACTTCGCAGTGCCATTCGAAAGGAGGGGACCCACTTGCTCTGCCACAGCATTACAGTTGAATTGTATGATCTGCTTGCCCATGTTGGGGTCGCCAGTGTTGATGGTCCAAGTCGCATTGCCGTAGTAGCTGGGGACGTTTACTTGTGATCTTGGTACAGAGCAGTAAAGTGTGGCGGTCTGACTCTGACCGGCTTGTAGAAGTGTTCCTTCAGCGAGATCAATGGTATTCACTGCTTCGATGATACCAGGGACACCGTAAGGGGGTTTGGAAACGGTCAATGAGAGAGGCACTGCCGAGTCCGAGCCGTTGTTCGTGACACGCATCTTCAGATTGCGAGTCTGACCTTCATACACGTTTCCGAAAGTGAATGGCGTGTCAGGCTGATAGGCCACCCAGCCAGATCCATCAGGAGTCTGGAACTCGATCAGAGCGGCGGGGTTGCTTCCAGCACGACCAACAACATCGAGAATACTACTGCCACCATCGGTGTTGACTCTAAGATAGACAGCGTGATTGCCAGTGACATCAGGGTTGTAGTTGATATCGACTGTCGCAACGCTATTCGGGGCGATCGTGGTAGGCAAATTGGCAAAGGTGAAATAGCCAACTTGAACGTTGCCATTGTCACTGATGTTGGGTTGGATCCAGGGCCCAGTCTCACTGACGACGGACCAAGTGATGTTGTTGACTGTCAACAAACTGTCTCCACGATTGCTAAAGAGCGAAGATTGAGTGGTGCCACCAGCTTGTCCACCGACGACAACATTGAAGGAGACAGTGTTGGGAGCGATTGCCATCAGCGGCTTCTTCGAATTGGCAGTGCCCTTCAAAGTGATGGGTACAGAGCTGGAGTATTTGGCGACGCTGTTTGTAGTGTTGACTATGATATCGCTGGATAACAAGCCAACTGTCGAGGGACCGAAAGTAGCGTTCAGACTGAACGTCTGACCAGCAGTGAGAGTCAAAGGTGTGGTGACAGCACCAATCTTGAAGTTCGCATTGCCAGTCAACGCTACACTGTTTACAGTGAGACCGATGTTAGCCTTACAAGTGATGGTGATTGGAGCGGACACACTACCGATGGCAGTGTTGGCAAATGTGTATGGGGAAGAACAATTGAGAGGAAGATTGACGGGTGAGCCGAAAGCATAGAGGGCACCTTGAGTGGTTCCCACGTAGGCAATGCCGTTACCAAATACTGGACGAGAGAACTTTGTAACTCCAGGGATGTTGAAGGACTTGATGAGCTGCAAGTTACCGCCATCAGATGGTGGAATGGCATTGTAAATCCTCAGGTTGAGACCCTCAACGTCAGTAGTCCAGAGTAGACCAGTGCCTTCCTGTCCGTTCAGCGACGTAGTGGTGCCATGGCCGACACCGAGGATGTAGGCGTTCTTCTCGGGAGTGTTGGAGACAAGCGTGAATTGAGGATCGCCGCTAGCCGAACAACTGAACTTGAAGACATGAGTCTGGTACTGAATGACATTGATGTAGATGTATCCACCGCCGAGGGGCATCACTCCTGCTCCGGCGTATACAGAGTTCTCGTTTTGGGTGACTTGAACGGCAGCATCTAGCTTGTTTGGTCCCATCTGATAGCCTCCAAGGTTGTCGAGGTTCAGCCAGTAGGTCTTGCCAGATTTACCAGTGACCACACCCATACGAGCGACATTCGCACACTTGAAGACGTCGGTAGGTAAGAGTTCGAGAGGACTGGTTCCCAGATCTTTGTCCGCACCATCGAGCTGTGTCTTTTCCCAAGGCATGAAGAAGTCGACCGGCGTGATCTTGCCGTCGCTACCGATCGCGAAGTTGACAGCAGCCTCCTCGAGACTGGTAGGAGGCTGACGCCCAGGAAGAGAGTTACCAGTAGCTTTGAGTTGTGATGCGTAGCCATTACCACTTGCAAGGAACATGCTACCCTTGCCGTCGTAGGCGAGACCACCACCAGACATCCAGACACCAGCACCAGGGATTGTGTTTGGCTCAGGACCTCCTTCCATGGCAAATGATTCAACAATGGCACCTGTCGTACGGTGGAAACCGATGACAGCTCCGGTGAAGTTCCATTTGACACAGTGTGAAGCCCAACCCGTGTAGATAAAGTCTCCAACCTGGAGCATACCAGGACGAGCGTGCTGATTGCCGCCAATGAACATGCGGTTGGGGTTGTTGCGGAGGATAAGGCCATCGATCAACTTGGGGAAGCCGTTGACCTCGGACAGATCGGCAGTGTTGATAGCGTGGAAGTAGTAGCGACCATTGAGACGACCCGGGGGGTTGTTTTTGGAGAAGGCGCCGTTTTGGAAGGAATCAGCGTAAGTCTTGGCAGTGAGATACCAGATTCCGGTATCAGGATCGATAACACCAGTAGCCGTCACACCGACTGTGGGGTTGATATCGACGCAACCATCCAGATCAGCAGTCAAGAAGGGTACATGCATGTTTCTCGAGGCAACAATATCTCCAGTCTTCGCATTGATCTTGTAAAGGTTGTTCTGTGTAGTCGCGATATAAACATACTGGATGCCATCGCTCAAGGTATAGACAAGGGGCTGGGAGAAAATCTGCTCAGCGCCAATGCCTTGGAAGTTACCAGGTAATGCAGCTTTCCAGAGTTGACCAAAAGAATCGCCTCCAACGACTGAGGGGTCCATGTTATGGTTACTGCGAAGCCATCTGTTAGCCTACACAGCTCGCACGCTCGTTTGGAAGGAAACTCACGTTTGGTAGCCCGAACGGCTGTTGTCACCACCCCAGGTGATGGTGTCTGTACTTCCGAGAGATTCGACATTTCTGGTAAACAGGAATGCGAACAAGAACGCCACGAGCGTGCTGAACGACAGCATCTTGGAGTGTTGGCAGAGATTCTAGACGTGGGCACGTAAAAGCCATGTGCAGGCCCATCATGCCTACTATATAGTCTCGAGTTCAACATCTATCAGATCCTTACAAATGACTCTCGGCACTATGTGAGCTGAACAGATCATGGCTGGATTACGAGCTGAGCGTGTCTCGGGAGATTGATGGTGCAAAAACGCCACATCCATAAACTGCCCGCGAAGCCTAGGGGGAAGAACTCAGTTTGAGCTGAGGATTCGAACGCGATGTTGTTCTCGTTCTGGTGACCTGGAGCCGTCTTTGGACACGATCTGAACATCTTTTGTTGAAGCGATAGCCTATCAACGCCACAATGTAGGGTTCGCTAAGTCTCGCGGTCGAGCTAAGATTAATGTTAGTGGACTCGAAGACCCAGAGAAGACATGGATTCGTGGGACTTATCTTGCTCCTTGACGAAGACTACGAACTGCGTAAGATGTATTCCATGTGGTTTCAGTGAATCTGTATGAACTATAGTTCAACTCGGAGAATACAATATACCAGAATTCTGCCAAAATAGAAGCCACATGTATACCAAACATGTTCTAATGGTGTACCTGCGTGGTAAGCTCGTCGATTGGCCGCTGAGCTGGAAAGAGTTACGCGAAGGCCCAGGAACGAGCAACAGTACCGTAGAAGGATGTGAACCTAAATTAAGAGAGGTTCTGGAACCAGGCACACTCCCATGCATACCACCACTTACGCACGCCTTCCGCCCTCCTGAGTATGAGTTTTGGGGATGCACGCAGCCACATCCAGAATCTAATTGAACTCATGCACAGCTAGTGTTACATAGGCACACAATCCAGTTTGGGGCTGAACAACAACAGCCACCAGTCGCATTGGGATGCCTCCATGGCAATCGCGTCGCGTCATTGGTGCATCCTGTATGGCTGTTTTGAAGTCAGCATGTCTCGCACCTGGCCGAAGCCCTCGGTAATTGAGTACAGAGTGTGGATGGTCTTGTGAATCAGTGTACAAAGGTCTCAGAACTTGTTCGATTGCAAGGTCTCGGAACTTGTGTGGTGTGCAAGACTCTGGAGTGAGACAAACGCACTTCAGGGACTGATTAGAAGCCTGTCCGCCGTTATTGGATGGTGCCAAGTCTGGGTATACTTTGGCAGGATCGCTCTCCCCGAACTTTGACACACTCCTCGTGACAGTCTGACAGAAGGCATGCAGTTCAGCTGTCGGGGTATCCGGGGTACAACTGTACATGGGTTCAATGCCCAGAGTCCGCCCAGCCTTGGCCTCAGCCAATGTCTCAATTGAGGGTATGGCAGGAAGGCTATCTTTGTTCTTCGTTAAAGCGGTGGCGAGCGTTCGAGTCGCGGGTTGAACTCATGCAACGATGTCGTTGAGCGATTGTCCGGAGCAGATTATGCCTTGCGATGACAGGGCATCAACCACTCTTACATGGTGACAGTCACTCGAGTATCTGCAGGAACAAGAACATGAGAAAAGCCTTTCCTCGACGACTTTGCTGAAGGATTGGAGAGCTGGGACTGGAATAGAAGCTCGCAACTTGGCACCCCGATCGGGTAGTTTGCCGCGCCGCTCCCCCCATGCGGGGTAGCTGTGTTACTGATAGCGGCGACGAACTGAAAGCATGAAAAGAATATCGATAGTATCATATGGACTAAAGTGGACGGTCCAGATGTCTGCAACAAAACAGTAACAATCTTTCCGCTCTTCGTTACAGAATGCCAAGTCCTCAGTTTCCACGGCTTCTTTCTCCGCGACGTGCCAACGACATCCACTACCAATCGTCTCTATAGTGGTCATCAACCACAAATCTGGACTGCTTCTGGTCTATCCAAGCGAACTTCGCGACCTCGAAGACTGCCTTTCTGGGTCGGCTTCCGCAATGTGACCCCACGTTGTCCCTGGTTTCAATCAGTCTCTATCTACTTCTGACCGTGATAACCCGTGTGTCTGCCTGTCTTCCAGATACTTCCAAAGATGCCGCAAGGCCCTGGCCTCCTCACCATTCACTGCTAGATATATTGGACACACGAACTCTGGGCCCGATCAATCAATGCCTAAGACGCCGCTGACTGAACACCGGTCTCCGACTTGAGCAATGACTTTCCGAAATTTGGCACAGCTGACCTCGAGGGCTTGAAGCATTTATTCCAGTCAGCTCGAGTTCGACGCGTCTAACGAACTGCAGTATCTTGCAACGCTAGTCGCGCCTCTTGTGTTGCTCTTGCATGTCCAGCTAAATGTAGCTCCAGAGTTGCTTACAGTCAGCATACAAAATACGACGGAGAAGGTATAAATGTGTGGTTCTGTTCCTGCTGGGAACTGCAATCCAACTCAACAACTACCATCTTTTCCACTCAAAGAAACAATCAATATGAAGCTTGCCCTATTCCTTTTCGCCCTCCCTGCTCTGTAAAACCCTTTCCCAACCCCTTTCGAGAAGCGAGCCGCTTGCAATGCTGTAAGTCTCACTTCCGAACCTCCACCAATGTACAGCATGCTGACTCTCATATCAGGACAACTGTGCTCGTGCTGTGCCTTGAACTGCTGCTGATCTCTCTGTCTCCCAATCCCGCGTCAGCACGGATTGCTCTAGCTTCCAGAAGGAAACTGTCTACCCAACTAATACCACTATCACCACTGGCTCCGGTACTGTTTTCACTACGATCGTTCCAGATCTTGTCGGTATCACTATTGCACCTTCCAGCTTGCCAAGCTACGTCATGAAAGCCTGTACACCTAGCATGGCTGCCTCTGCCCGTTTCGTATCCGCTTGCTCATGCGCTGGAGTCACCGTCAGCGCGACCTTCGCTGCAATGCCTACCGCAACCAACGTAATTCCTGCTTTCGATGCTTCTGTAAGTCACGACCTACATATAACCTCAGATATCGTGTGCTGATATAATGGCCCAGCGCCTCTGCGGCAGCGGCAGTTTCGCAGGTCAGGCTTGCCAGCCTAGACAGGTGACTTTCAGCTCGAATGGCAGATCGTGTTCCAGCTTTTGCGGAGACAACTCCTATTATGGTCTTGGATGTGTTGGTGTTGCACAAGATGGCGATGTTTCCGTACTTAACATTGACTGCTGTACTTATAATGGGTGCACCTATGGAGTAGATTGTTCTTAACAAACAGGAAATATGCATGGTGTATGTCTCCAGGTAGCGTTAAGTTCTATTGGGAACCCGAATCGCTTTTTTCTTACGGGATGATGACGGATGACCGTTCTACCTGGCCCGAATTTGAAGTTTACCGCGTCTGTAGTACGAAGGGCTTTTGATGAGCCCTTGATGCACAATTGTTTCTAAGAATCTCTATGCCAACACGTGGTCCCTAGTCCTCGAATCAGGCTGGAGCACTATGCCCAATCTGGCAAGATCGTCATGTGTATTAACAACTTGGATTCTGGAGAAGGATCTCGTTGGTTCTGAACAACACTGTCCCGTTATCTCTGTTTCTCTTTGTTATCTCAGTCTCATCCATGGTCCTAAGCATCCATATAGTCAATGACTTCTAGGTCTCATCTTTCTATCATTCATATCCCCAGTCTGTAGGGAGATTACCTACGAATCGCGATTTCCGGCTCCAGAATAGCGGTTATTGTCTGTCCGCCGACTTTACCCCGCTCGACGTATGACCGTCATGACTCCCTCCCAGATTGACGACACCAAAAGTCCCGAACATCTCGATGTCTCGCCTGGCCAGACCAATGCCTCTTACGACGATGAATCTTCTTCGCTCGACAAGAGCGATGTTCTTGGTGCTGAGCATGTCGACTTGGTCCTGGATGCCAAGATGCATCTGGTGAACGATGCCATTTCGGAGATCGGTTTTACTGGTTACCATTGGAAGTTGTTTGTACTCAACGGCTTTGGGTCAGTGTCCTATATCTGTCAGTCGAGCGAATCATTAGCTCAATTTCTGGTGTATCGACACCATCACTGTCGCACAAAATGGAAGAGCTGACATCAAACCTACAATTGCACAGTTACGCAGTGGACTCTCTGCTCCTCTTGGTTCAAGGAAACATCGCCTCATATGCCGCCAAAGAATTCGAGCCATCCTTTCCTAAGGGTAACGTCTCACGGCATCTTGTCAACGCTATGCGAACCCATCTAATACCTCTCCAGGCCTGACGATAGCCGCTTATGTCGGCATGTTGATCGGTGCTCTCTTCTGGGGCCTCTCAGCAGATGTCGTTGGTCGTAAATTCGCCTTCAATTTCTCCCTCATGATCTCGTCTGTCTTTGCAATCGTCGCTGGTGCTTCTCCGAATTGGATAGTACTCGGTCTTTTCATCTGCTTGTCTGCATTTGGGAGTGGTGGCAACCTTGTACTCGACACGGCTGTCTTTCTCGAGTATCTTCCCAGTCAGAATCAGTGGATGATCACTGCTCTGGCCGCTTGGTGGGGACTTGGACAGCTGGTTGCTGGACTGTTCTCTTGGGCTTTCTTACCTGGATATTCTTGTGCGACTGCCGCGACGTGCACTCGTGCCAACAACATGGGCTGGCGCTATGTCTGGTTTGCGAATGGCGCTTTGGTCTTCGTCATGTCTCTCGCTCGAATCTTTGTCATCAAGCTCAAGGAGACACCTAAATTTCTTGTTGGTGAAGGTAATGATGCCGAGGTTGTTGAGACTCTGCAGTTCCTTGCGAAAAGGTACAATCGACCTTGCAGTTTGACTCTGGACCAGCTAGAGGCTTGCGGTGAGAGTCGTTCAGCGTGAGTTCTTCGATGCTTTGTAGTTCGGCGATACGTTGCGGTAGCATACTGACTTTGTGTAGCGGATCCACATCGCATAGCAAACTCAAGACTTTACCTAAGGAAATCGGCATGCACTGCCGCGGTCTGTTTGCGACCAGACGTATGGGTTTTTCTACATCGCTGATCTGGTTTTCGTGGTTACTCATCGGTCTGGCTTATCCTCTTTACAACGTGTTTCTTCCCACCTATCTGGCGACCCGCGGTGCACAATTTGGCGAACAGTCTCAGTCCATCTACTGGCGCAACTATGCTATCGCCAACCTATGCTCGATCCCCTCTCCCATCCTAGCAGGTTTCATGTGCAGAAGCAGGTTCTTCTGGGGTAGACGCGGCACCATGATCATCGGAGCTCTCATCACCATGGCCTTCTTTTTCGCTTATACTCAAGTGAGAAATAATGCTCAGAATCTGGCTTTTACTTGCTGTATAAGCTTCTTCCTGGTATGCTCACACCTTGTTGTAATGGCTTAGAGACGTGACGAACTGACTCTGCTACCAGAATATCTACTACGCTACACTGTATGCCTACACCCCTGAGGTTCTTCCGTCTGCTCACCGAGGAACCGGCAACGGAATTGCCATCGCCATGAACCGAGTCATGGGTATCGTGAGTGCAATCGTCGCAACGTAAGTTCTCTCACGCACACCTTGCTTGAGGCATATCCGTCGACCGGAAAGCTGATGTTGCGGTCAGGTACGCGAATACTAGTACCCCTGTGCCGATTTACATATGTGCTGCGTTGTATATTGTCATGGCTGCAGCTGCTGCCGCGTTCCCCTTTGAACCTATGGGGAAGAGAAGTTCTTGATGAGCTTTTGATATTGATTGGTATCGCTCGGCAGCGTTGACTTCCGAGACCCTTTTGAAGTATCAAAGTAGCAGCCGTTTTCAGATCGAAGGCAGCGCAGGTACTACTACATGACAGTGGACTTTCTGTTGTGCCACACTGCGTTGTTCCGTTTGTGGCATCCCGGCTTCATCGGGCCAAGATCGAGCCAGATCTGATGAGCTCTCGCCTACTGGCTAACTGAACGATAATTCTGGGATGTCTGTCAGTGGTCAAAGCCCACAAGTATATGTGTGGACGTTTTTTACAGTGACCAAAATGTCCACCAGGGTCGTACCCTTAACAACGCCTTTGACCCAGTTCAACGTATCGCACTGTGGTCTTCATCGATACAATGGTGATGCTCATTGTACGAGGTGAGTGGGCTTCTCTACCTGTCTTGGGAGCGTCGGGCGACCAAGAGATATGATGAGTAAACTTCATACATCGCTCTTGGACCGCAGAACAACGCCCCATGATTTCAAGACTGTCCAGGACGCCGCCATATTCGAATGGACAATGCAGACAATATACAGTCGGTATTGACCTTATCCGCATGGCTATACTTGCGTCCATGAGTGCAGAGGGGAGAACATGAGGAGCGGCACGAAGGCGATCAGCGAGGCTGAAGAGTTGGGAACAGTGTTGCAAACACTGCCGATTCCCGATGGTCCCCGATTCTGCCGCAGCGCGCCCATTTTCCATCGCTCACACTCATAGGTTCTTTTAATCATCCATCATCCTGCAGACATCAGCTTTCATACTTTAATCGCGCGTAACACTGAAGATCCTGGATGCTGCGCCATGGTATTTGCTGCCTTGTTGACGGCTCATCGGTCGCGTGGACAGCGAACTCAGCCGCAAAGCTGCCTCGGGCGCCTCCTCTACCAATGAGACCACTGCGTCTTCGATACCACTCCATAGCCAACCGCTACTCCGGCAATCGATTTGTGTGTGTCAGCCAGACTTCTACTTTTGGCGATCGGCTATGAGATGCCCGCGCCGATCTCTTCTTGAGTATATATCTTACCCCGCTGCTCAAGCAGACTGATAAGCTGTCTGTCTTACCATAGAGTGTTCAACAAAGTCATCTCGTTCGACCTCATCAAACCGGTCGATCAAATTTCCAGGCTCGAAGTCGATATCTGCCCAAGTTAACGCCGAAGACGTCCAAGATCACTTCGCAGCTAGCTTAAGGACAAGAGACAAAGCATCGTGTATCAAACTGCTTGATGACCATCTGAGTCTTTTGACCTTGTCAGGAAGTGAATACGAGCGGATCGAACATCTGGTAGCCATTGGACTTACTCCGACCGAGATCGTCGACCTGATTCTCGAGAAGGACGAGCAGAATCCCTGGATGTACTATGACATGCATTCCCCGTCTATAGACGTATCGGATGACAAGTTGGCTTGGCTAGAGAACTATAACCCTGGAAAGAAAACTAAAGATGATGCACGCGGTAGTTTGCCATCACCGATTGACATCAAACCGAAAATAGCCAAACTTTGCGGTCTCGCAGGCATCATACCTACACAAACTGATACTAAAATCTGCAAACCCGATGCATGGATACATAGCGACGGGATCGCTTCCATTACCTGTGGATCAATTACTGGAGTCATGGAGGACTGGGCTCTTCGAGTATTCAACCAGTGTCTCTTAGCTATGTACCTTATCATTAAACCAGGCTCACATTGGCCCACTCAACCCATTTTTCCTGGATCACTCTCTGTCAACCGTCGCACTTACGGGAGCTCGTTACGAAAGATCAGAAAGTCCTGCACTTTACTTCCGTCCCGTGAGTATGACCTGTGCTGGAGACATGGTCGATTCGAAGATTATGGCGTTCATTGGACAGACCGCCGAGGGCAGTGAGGTCTGCGACCTCTTTATCACGCCAAAAGATTTCTCCAGACTGTGGGGCCAGCTGACTCCATGCCCTGCCAGCCCCCAACGTCAAGTAGTTTGGTGCCTGCAGAATGGTCACTGGGAATTTTGATTCAGCGTGGTTGTATATACAAGCCTCTTGAATTCCTCAGAGAAGATGCATTGGCAATCAGTCGAGGCGCTTGACCGGCAAGAAGGATTTCCATTTGTACTGGATCTGAAGGACAAGATGATCATCGGAGGTTCTCCTCTGATCAATTTGAGCTGTCCCACCAAACCAGATCGTCATAACACTGTGGCGAGAACGAACATCAGTAGCGACATGAAGGAGCTTGGCACATGGCCAGCACAGTGGGAACTACTTGAGAAGCAGAGTGGGCTTTCGGGAGGACAATTCTTGAACGCCGCCTTCAATGCAACCTGGATCAGGCCTGATGCACGAACCCGAAAACGTAAAGGGCTCGAGGAATTAGACCTAGACTTCCTCAACAAACCATGGGGCCTACTTGTGAGCGTTTGCACTGGAGTTGCACGACGAGTCGCACTATGAGAAGTGATGGCTGAAGTCATGTTACCGATGATCGAAGCGTGGATGGAAAAGTCTGTAGAGTGGCAGGACCTGATGTCAACCGGCGAGGGACTTCTCAACGAGCTGAAGAAGCCAAACTTCCGCGACTGGTTCCACACGCTAAACTCTGGTACGAAACGTGCTCTGGATCGTTTTGTTGGCCATGTACTTCGAAAGATTTGTTAGACCGGAGTCAATCGTGCCGATAAACTAGCCGTGGCTTGCCCTCAGTTTGACGACTCATGTAGTTGCGTACACATCTCTTCGAAGGATTCACGAGCCTGGACGTGGATCCTCAAGGACACAGAATGATCTGCAACTTTTGCTTGCTTAACAAATTCGGGTTTCATTGTCAGTCCATGGCTCGTGGGATGCCAGAACACACCTTCCTCACTGTGGCAGAACCACGTCTCTGCTTTGATAACATCGGTCTGCCAATACAAGTGGCTAGGAGCAGATGATTGGGAACAGATACCTCGAAGTAATCTGCAGAATGAAAATGTATACTGGATGTCCGCTGGTGAAGACAAGCGATAGATTACCATTGAGACACGCCACAACAGTCCGGTCAAACTGATAATCTCCCACAGTTCGGCCCTCTCGTGTCTTCTTCGGAGAGCCTGGGAGCGTATCGAGAGGATCAGAGAGACCCAGATTGTGGAGCTCCGCGAGAATAATTTGACGGTAGAGGACCGTGCTACGGGAGTTGTGATCGTCCACGAGTAGAAGGTGTAGACGGGTCTGGAACATCGGGCATACACTTGATAGAGGACTTTGTGCCGGACGTTGGGAGAGGCAATGCGTGGCAACTGATAACATGTTGAGATATTGAGACATTACTTTCGAGATTGGTGACTCCACGTAAAACTCGAGACTCTTATTGGTCCTCGTGACCTGGGCTCTTACGTGCAGCCGTACGTACCACCATATCTTTGCCCCTCATCCGGCAGAGGGACAAAGGTCGTCTACACTCTTCACATCTCACAAGCAATGGAAGCAAATAATCGCATCGACAGCACGCGAGCCAGTCTCCAAACACTTCCTCCCAAAATCCAATGCAAGATCTTCGCGCTTCTCGACTACCCATCCGCTCTCTTCCTCACAGCGACATGCAACTCCATTCGCTCCGCAAGAACGACTCCCCTCATGTTCCAGGAATGGGGTGCCAGAGTAGCGTTCATCGACGTGGCTCAGAAGTTTCCCCCAGAGTTGGCACTGGACAGTTCTCGGAACTGGTCCACTAGTTCGAACTGCCAGTTCTCGAGGTGGACCAGTTCTCAGCTGAGAACTGCCAGTTCGAACTGGCAGTTCTGCCGGCAGTACTCCGGCAGGCTTTTAATTGGTTCGGCTGACCCTCGTAAGCTACACCGGTCGAGGCCTGCTGCTTCACGACGCGTCCAAATGATCCATGTTATAGCCACCCTATGGCTACACGAC
>SWBH01000154.1:0-18441 GCA_024195465.1 Aureobasidium sp. EXF-8845 | reverse complement strand
TGTAAGTAAATTTGACACGGCGGTTATGTCATAGGTGTGATCGTACCTCAGGACCGCAGTGGTCACCTGTCAGAGGTCAGCCGTGTTCAATTCTCGACCATCTGATACTGCTGCCACTTACCACCGAAGACGACAATGTTATATGAAGGCATTTTGATATATGTGTGTGTTGTTGTATGAGTGCAAATGTTCAGTCCAACTTTCGTCTGTACACTTTCCCACACGACAGCGGGGCGCCCACAGCTTCTCCGAAATCGGCATCCACTCTCCACTACGACTCTCCACTTCGGCCCGCATCCGCTTGCTCTGCGTCTCTCACATCAACTCGATTATTTGACAATCTTTGCAAAGACAGTAGAAGCCTCATCATGTAACTGTCTTGAATGAGCATCTCGATGCGATACTCCCATAGCCAGGGACTATTCAGGCATCCGCTCCCCGTGTCGACTCCTCACACTCAATTCTTACGTCTCGGACGTAAAAGACAAAGCTCTCGGAAACGACTCTTTCAATGCTCTCACAGCGTTCTTATAGACCAATAGAGACCTTGTGATGTCAATGGGCTCTTTACCAAACACCTTTCGAAACCGTTTACATTGTCTAGAACAGTGCTGTCCGTTTTAACGTTCTTGCCCTAAAAGTATAAAGGCTCGGCGCTGCGGCGCAACAGCACACCTACTTGTCTCGCTGACCAAGCAGATATAACTTGTTCCTCTTTCCTACAATCTTCGAGAGAAGAGCTGAATATACAACACAGCGAAACCACGAAATTGCGTCGACGATATGGACGGAACAGATGTCGCGACAGATGGCCAAAAGTCACGCGAGCTGAAACGCAAAGCACAACTGAGAGAGGCTCAGCGACGCTTGAGACAGCGTAAGATGGATGCGTTCAAAGATGCGACCGACGAAATCGAAGACCTTCGAAAACAGCTTGCCGAGGCCAAAGAGACCATTGCCCGTCTCAACTCTCTTAACGAATCTCCGGTTACCGACGAGATTATCACACCAGATACAACAAGCTATCAACAAGACGTTGGGAAAGGACCTGCTCTGGAAGGCCGTATATTCCTTGGAGGAGTCATACAAGACGATAGTATTCTTGGAGAGACGATGACCCCTTTGGCCCCTTCGACCTTTGAGAGCTTCTTTCCAGAAGCATCAAACGATCTATTGTCGTTAGACATGCCAGATGTACTCACCTTCCCACAGTCCATTAGCATGGTGAGACGCTCTCCTACGCCGGACGTATCTAGACCCCCCGGCTACACGTTCGGCCAGGTTTGGCCACTCGGGTATACGGCTGTCATGGAAGACCGTATGCCATACATGCCGTTGTCTACTTTCTCAGACGGCCCCTCGAGCCCGCCCGCTCGACTCGTTGAACAGCCCGCTTTGCCGTCCTACACGCCAATCCGGGGACTAACGTTTGGCAAGAGACTATGGCGGCGTTGTGCAGAGATGGCGCTGCGCATCCTCGCAGACACCAAAAAGCACCAAAGTGCCATAGAAAGAGCTTTCGGTGCTTACTTTGGTCACTTCTCCCCTGAACGCACCCGCAAGTCACTCCTTACAGCCTTAAGTAAGGATGAATTCGGGGATCTGGAGTATCACAATTATCCCAACTTCCACTTTGGGGCACGTTCAGGGGTCGTGGAAGACCTAGAGACCGAAGGTGTGACGTCGTCTGGGCAACTCGATCCTGAAGATGACCCATACATGACACCTCGAGATATTGAGAATTACTTTGTTTGGAACGGTCAGCTGAGGCAATCTGTGGATTCGAACGGCAATGTTGTGACTTCGCCCTGCCACTTTGATTTTCAAGGTAAAAGATGGATTCTGGAAGAGAAAAGACTAATTCACAGTAAGCTTACGACTCATTGACTGTAAGATCGCGCGATCAGATTGCTGACGACTGGCCAGTACTTATGCAAGTCTCCGTCTGCCTCGGTCAAGGTCCTGCCATCTTGGCATCGCAAGTCATTGCCGCAACCTTCCAAAGCATGCAAAGGGTTTCGATCCGGACATGAGGCTCGAACAATGACGGTATACTGTTCGTCAGTAAAGCTAAGCTCACATCTTCCATCTACATTGTACTAGAACGCGATCACGACACCTTAGGTCGAACGGACTGGAACAGTGGCTCCACTGGCAATTAGTTCGTGATTTCATGTCCTTCCGAAGCTCTCGGGTATCTCATTATATCTCTACTTCGAGCTTTGACTCTGGAAGCTTGACTGCTGGTCTATCAGCTCCCTCAATGTTTGCTTCCATGGACGCCATTCAAGACCAAGATACTTCTCGACATTGGCAGCCTCTGCTCCCGCATAAGGACCCTTCCAGTTCGGTTCGAGTTTGCTGTTCAGCTGAGGATACCCTTGCTTTACAAACTCTGCGATCTCGTTCCACGAGAACTCAGGATTAGTATTACAGTGATTGAACTCAGTACCTGAAGGGGCGGAGCAGTCGATGGCCCTGACATGGGCCGCAGCACAGTCCTTAACGTCGACGAAGACTGGGGAAGCAAAAGGGTTCCCGTGTTGGATGCTCGACCAAAGCATGCTGTTAACGGTATCGATCTGTCCGGCTGAGCTCTGGATTTTGCTCTCACCAATCACGAACACCGGGTGGGTTGTGAGCAACTTGTAAGCAGGTTCTTCTCTCTCGAGGAACTCGCGAGTAGCCTGGTGGGCCATGACCTTCGATACACGGTACATGGTACTCTGACCCTCCTCGCTTTGTGGATCTATGCTCTTCTCGTCGATGTTTGTCGAAGACACCTCTCCGGAGTTTTCTGGAGCTCGTTAGTTCGGCCGGAACAGGTATATGGAACAAACTTACCTTTAATGGTCTGATTCAGCATCAGAGGAGCATCGATGGGCATTATGCCGATAGCAGACGACGTTACAACAACAGTCTTGATGTTTGGAAACTTGAGCGCGGCATAAAGAATTGCCTCTGTACCGCCCACAGCGGGTTCAATGAAGTCTCTCTTCAGATCCATACCTTTACCAGGGATGGGCGATGCGAGATGGATGATAAAGTCGATATCGTTGAGAGCCGTCTCGAAAGATTCGCGCTTGGTGATGTCGGGGATGACAACAGTCTCAATGTCGGAAGCATGCTTGGGATAGCGTTCCTTCACAATGATTTGCTGCTCTGTCTTTCTGACGCTGAGACGAACACGATAGCCTGCTTCAAGTGCTTGATGAACGACCTCAGCACCAATAAAACCGGTGCCACCGGTGATGAAGACAAGAGACTTGGACATGATATTGCGAGGATGAGAAATGATAATTATGATGTTTTGGAGTGAAGTTGGTGTCACTTTCTATGATTTATATACCCTTCAGACACTCTTTAAGGCGTGCAGGACGTGCTACAGTCAGCTCTAGGTATGCACAGTAAGACGGCCATGTCACTGGATTAATTGAAGAGGATGCTTCTGCATGATGGCTGCATCAGGCTTATGTTTGTCAGCATGCCAGCGATTGGGCGAGGAGTCGAGACTTGCACAGCCCCACCCTTGAGGTGTGCATAAGTAATGCAAGGGTGCGCATAGAATCAGATTCTTGGCAGAAATGTTGAGTCAACAATCGGCTTGCAATTATCCCGTCGGTTCAGCACTTGTGGCCTGACGAAACATAAATGATGCCTGAGTAACACCTCCCGACTGAGCATCATACGTTTTGTGTTTGTACGACCCCACACATACAGTTGAGCGAAGAACTCCACCTTGATGGTCGAATTAACAAGCGATGCCGTGTTACTATGACACTAACCGCTCGTAGCGGTATCCACCTGACGGCCGTAGAAAACAGACCATCAGTAATCAGTCAAACTGGCACGACATTGAGTTCACTAATCGTCATTGATCAATGCTATAAGATACCATCATGGACCGCTTCCTAACATCCTCCCTACCTCCACAACATTTCCAAATCTATACTTGCGCCTTGAAAACAACGACTGCAACGAAGCACCAAACAAACACTTAAATTTCAACTCACCCAGCAATCTCGATAACATGCCTATGTGGCAAATCTACCACCCACCCGGTGTCTTCGAAGACGCAGAAAGCAAAGCCGCTCTAGCCGCCGACATCACAAAAATGTACACCAGCCCCCGCGTCAACCTCCCCGCCTTTTACGTGGTGGTCCACTTCAACACCCTCCAACCCTCCAACGTCTACGTGGGCGGTGTATCCAAAGCTTCCTCCTCTGCCTCTGACAAACCCTTCATCCGCATCGTCATCAAACACATCGCTATCCGCCTAGACAACAAGACAGAAGTTTATCGTTCGACAGCGGGGATGATTGATAAAGTTCTCAAACCTCATGTTTATGATAAGGATATGAGTTGTGAGTATCATGTCGAGGAGACTGAGAGGAGGTTGTGGAAGTTTGATGGCATGATCCCTCCTGAGCATATGAGTGAGGTGCATATGAAGTGGGTGGAGGAGAATAAGCCTAGTGTTTACGAGGGTGCTTATTGGTCTCCTGAGAAAGGGTATTATTGATCTAACCCACAAAGAAGAGTGGGATTGCGTGTATATGATATTGTGCCTTTAGCATCAGATGGCGTTATGGAAGCAAATTCAATCATGGGACTTCAACTTTGTGAACAAATTGTAACTTCTCGGATGTGTCGTATTTCGAGAACGCTCATGATTCGATGGAAAGCCATGAGATTGTCCAGCTTAGATTCTTGCTTTGGTATTTTCCAACGCAGTAGCGTTCTTCCTGGCCCACATGTCCTTGCGCAGTTCGTGACCATTCATGAATGCATCGAACCACTCAGGCTTGTAAGGAGGCAGCGGTCGTCCCTTGCCGTCCTCGCCGGGACCAGCAAGAGCCCTGACAGTCTCAAAGTACTCTTCGAACTCAGGGTGAATGACATTGAAGGCAGGACCGTCTCCCTTCCTCTTGACACGTTCTGCTTCCCATCTCTGCTGTTCCTCGATGGGAGGCAACCCAGCGCGTCCGGCGAGTACCCTTGCAGCAAGCACAGCTTGCCATTCGAAGATCTTGAAAGTCAATCCAGCTCCCACCTGTGCGTCTGGTTAATAACGGATCTGATTTCGGGGAACTAGACACTTACTGCTCCAACAAACAGTAATGTCGGGTCCTGCTGGTACACGACATTTTGATACAGTCCCGGCACTCTGTTGTTTCTGATCTTGACATCCGGCAGGAAAGGAAGACTCCAGGAGTATCCAGTCCCGAAAATGATATGGTCAACATTTTCCACGGAGGTACCATCAATGAAGTGTACGGTGCGTTGACCCGCTGAAGTGTCGATGTGCGAGATTGTTGGCTTCCTGAAAACTCCAGAGTTATTGAATGCGCCGTCTCCAAAGTACACATTGATGGTGTGTCCATTGACGACTGCGTAGACTTTGGAATCGACCACGCCGACGAGATCAGTTGAAATGTCTGCTGCAGAGACCGAGCCGCCAACCACGACAACGCGTTTGCCCTGATATGCGTCTCGGCCACGGTACATTTTGCTGTGTAAGACACTGCCAGGATGCTGTTTTTCAAGCTCTTCCAGTCCCTTTACCGTTGGCACATATGGCACATTAAAGTGTCCACTTGCGATAATAACAGCGTCGAACCATTCGACCCACCAGTAGTCCTTCTCGTCTTCCTCTCTTCTCAATGTGACCTTCCATTCCTCACCAACCTTCTCCACTCTCTCAACATGAGTGTTATAGGATACGAAATCTTCATATCCATTGCGTTTGAACAGACTAGTCACGTAGTCCCTCATGATGGTCCAATGCCGGAATGGCGATTTCTCACCATGCAGCTCAATCGTTCGCGCAGACAGCTCCCCAGAAATTGGTTCTTGTGTGTACTCCATTGTGACCACATCGACATTGGTCTCCAGATAGGGGTAAATTGATGAATCTGTCCATCGGGGCTGTGTGTTCCTCGTGGTATGGCCTGGAATCTGTGGTGGCAGTTCTACTGGTTGATCTGCTGTCCGTGTGGCCAGCGCTGCAAAGTTGGTCAAAGGAACTGGTGGAAGTTTATCTCCGTACCTTCACATCTTCATCAGCCATGCTCAATAGGTTGTATACGAGGCAGGCGATTATATGCTTGGAACGAGCCCTTGAACATCATTCTCAAGCTGGGAATGAACCGAAATGATGTAGATTGGATACAAGAGAGACTTACCAACAACCCCCAGGACCTTCTTGCCTGTCAAAAACACGAATCTGATCAAACGCCTCTTCTCTGACTAGAGCGTCTACAGTGATGGCTCCTGACGGACCAGCGCCAATCACCGCCACCCTTCTGATTTTACCGGCTACCATGTTGATGCACTCAAAACTCCTGTAAGCAGATATATATACACGCGAATTCGAAATGACAGTAGGAAGAAACAAGAAACACAAGCAAGAGACCTCAAGGGTGCAAAATGATCCAGCACCTTCCTAAGCGGGTCATTGACAAAGAATTTGGCTGGATCACGCAAGATGCTTGGCGTTCGGCAGATCTCATTTCCCTCGAAGAGCGACCCTGTCACTTTTCTTCCATATCATTTCCACTCACAATCGTGCTATCCTCAAACAAAAGATGGTTTACGAGTATTGCAGTAATCGACCTATCCGTCGGAGCAACACGAGTCATTTGAGGCCGGGATTTTACGTGAATCAGGAGGTTGCTTAAGACGCGCCTCCTTACATCCGGGCAGGCGGAGCAACTCTATACCGACTTGGATGACTATCGGCGGGGATTACTCAGACCTCCCCGTCTTTATATCCGCTGCATAACATGACCACTCGTTCAGCGTACTGTAGCGCTGAGTCAAAGTTGTTGACTGATCTTCTGCGAAGGCATGCATGTTTGTAATGGCCGGAGATAGCTACATGCAACCCGGAGGAGGCTTCGGCCATGTCAACTGATAAATATCAAGACAGCGGCACAACACAATAGCAACTAACAAGTCCATCATCTCAGTACTACCACTCGAAGCTTCTCTAGTAATACAATCGTCATCAACACTACCATCATCATGCCTGCCCCTTCTCAACCCATCCAACCCTATGCAGACAGGTATCTCGACCATACGACTGTTGATGATGCCAGACCGACCGCGCTCGAAATTATCCAGGACCTGAAGCTCCAAGACAAATTGCAGGACAAAGTTATCCTCATCACCGGCACTTCAGCCGGACTTGGACTTGAAACAGCTCGCGCTCTGCACCTGACCGGAGCAAAACTCTACCTCACCTACCGCAATCAAGCAAAAGGCGAAGCAATCGTCAATGAACTTGTAGCCAGTAATCCCGATGGACAACACCCAATTCTGATTGAGATGGAGCTTTCGAGTCTCGAGAGCGTCAGAAAAGGCGCTAAACAGTTTCTTGATCAATCGAAGCGTCTTGACATTCTCATCAACAATGCTGGTATAATGGCAGTGCCTGAGAGTCGCACCGTTGACGGCTTCGAGATGCAAATTGGCACCAATCATTTCAGTCATTTTCTGCTTTTCCAGCTTCTGAAGCCTGTTCTGCTAGCTAGTGGTTCACCAGGATCTCCCAGCCGTGTGATTACTCTTTCCAGCGCTGCTCACAAGGCCAGTGGTATCTTCTTCGATGATTTGGACCTTTCCAAACAGGGTTATAGCCCCTTGACTGCATACGCCCAAAGCAAGACGGCCAATCTGTACATGGCAAACTCCATCGATCGCCACTACGGTAGCAAGAACTTGCGTGGATTATCAGTCCATCCAGGTCTGATCCTCACCACCGAGCTCGCACGCCACGTATCCGACGACGAGAAGCAGTTCTTCGCTACTATGGCGCATGTGGCCAGATCTTCCGAGCAAGGTGCCGCCACCACTGTCTGGGCAGCTCTATCTCCCATTTTCAACGACCATGGTGGTGTCTACCTTGCGGACGTTGGTGAATCAAACGTCGCTGCTGAAGGCGAGGTGCTAGTTGGACCTGGATATGTTCCTCATGCATACAACGAAGAAGCAGAGGAGAAGCTTTGGAAGCTCAGTTATGAAGCTGTTGGCTTGGAGGATGACGAACAGTAAACGGTTCTGGACGGTTTTGTTCAAGGAGAAGGAGAAGTAATGTGGTTGCCAGTATGCTAGTGCACTTTCATATATCTAATAACAGGTCTCAGCTCAAGCTTAATCTTTCTGTGGTAGTACATATCCATTCTTGCTACTTTAATTCGAGACAGACATTGATCATTGAAACCCAATTCGTTAATAGTCGCTGAACGTGTTGCAGGAATGCAGTAGAATGTTCCAGAATGCGCTGTTCCAGTGAGATCTTGGATCATTCCAGCTCTCTGCGGACGTTGCCTGTATTCCAAGAATATCATGTGTTTCGATAGCTAATATACATCGATGGCGGGTTGAAGAAACGCCGAGCTTTGATATTCCAGGGGCTGTACACCTTCGCAGAAACATGCATCAACATGCAAAGAATTTTGCATATTCAGATCTTGTCCAGGGAGAGCCATGGCGTTTCTCTGATCTCACTGGCCGAGACTGGGATGTACAAATATCTTTGTATTTCGATAGAGCTTAGTTTTGCAACGACTATGTGTGAGAGGACGCCCGGCTTCAAAGCTCAGGGGTTGCATACAGCTGCTAACTTCACAATCACGTCGAGAAACACAAGGGTGTGCTGAGAATGTGGTATCCATTGAGAGCCCAGAATATTATGGCTCTCACTGGACGATGTCATCTGTGCTAGAGTCTCCTGCATTGTGATAAGAGGTTCTCTAGACAACTACGCTGGTACGAAGAGCAACATAGATCAATACACATTGGCAGCTCGGGTTGTGAGAGGTGTCATTCTTCGTCGTCATCATTACTTTCATACTCCTACAATCGTGAACATCGTCAATCCTCCTTCCTCCTCTTCCTCTTCTTCCTCCTCCGTATCTTTACTCAATCTGATCATGAGGCCTAACGACCACCAGGGATGTCAGGCCCGGTGCCGTAGGGAGCACTAAAGTGGGCGTAGTAGCCAGGGGCTAGCTCTCCATCCTCCTCATCGTCCTCAATGCTCCATTGCTGCCGTTCGACGGCTCGGGCGAGGGCCGAGACGTCGGCAGGAAAGTTGTCAGGAGCCCAAGGGCCGACGGCGACAACGGGCACAGGGCCGGCGGCGAGAACAACAGGGGCTGAGCCGGGCACAGGAGGCGGCACAACAGGGGCAGGAGCGGCGGGTCCAGGACGAGGCACGGCGCCAGGGAAGACTCCTCGGGCCCATGGCAACTGGCATTGACCAGCCAGGTCGGTCACAGCGGCCGCCAGTGCCTGGTCCCTCACCCAATTCGCTGCATGATTGCCGTGGGTCGTCTGCGCATCGCTAGAAACATTACATTAGTTCTGATGATAGAGATCGATAGGATCAATAGCGTACCCTCTGACGGAGCGCGCGGTGCAGCCAGGATGTTGGCAGCGGAAGGGGCCCATGTTGTGGACACTGGCTCCCAGATGCGACTTCATGCCGCCCTCTCTCGCACAGTTGACCACGGTGGGATGGCAGAGGAGACAGCAGAAAGCCATGGTCACTTGTGGGAGGGTGGTGGTGGTGGTGGAGGTGGTGGGCTTGGTAGTCTTTGCTGCGCTGACTTTAGAGAGTGAGCTGAGCTGAGCTGATAGACTGTATAGAAGTCTTGAGAGCTAGCGTGCGCACTCGGGAGTAGCCGAAGTGACGCTGTATTCAAGCCCGCTTCACCACAGTGACAAGTCTCATGCTTGGAAGCAGAGACGCTCGGGCCTGTGCGAACATGAGGATGGCAACTGCATGTTATGCCTCCCCATACATGGCGAGGTTCATCGACAGGCATCGATATGGCTAAACACACCTCCCTTCCCCAGCTCTCGAAGTCCAGAGGACCAGAGGTGTCTCTTGAGCGACGGCGCAGATATATACACCAAGGCACCAGTTCAGCGATCAGGCACCAATATCTAGGACAGGCAACATGTCCAAGGCTCCAGACTCCTGTCCTGGCAATTGGGTAGACGACATAGCTCTCTGGATCCGGGAATATCGACTTCGATGTTTGTGTGATGAATCATGGCTGCGTGTCCAGGGCACTCCTCTCGGAAGATGGACTCCGAATAGCATACTGGCAAGTATCCTCATACTCCGGGTTGACAAGACTGTCGACTCTGCTTTGGCTCGTCCAGGACTCCAGGAGGCATGCGTGAGTACACGATGTTTGCTGCAAACGATCTGAACGCAAGGCGCTGATGATTATCAACGAGATCAGGGGCGGATTCCAGGACCAGGACCGGGCGCAGGACCTCAGCAGTACCAGACCGATGGATATGGCTTGCACCAAGCCTGATGGCCAAGTTGAACGCGATGGAAAGACATGATGTTGTTGTTGTATGAAAGACTGTGGAAAGCAGAGGTTGACAACATGCAGTCAGTTCACAGCAAGCTGCGCACGGACATACGCCCGGTTAAATTTCGGCTCGAACCTCAATGACGAGGAAATGCTGGACCTGAATAACACGAATATACCTGACAAGAAGCATCTATATGTCAACGCCTGATGACTGAGAGCAGACCTATGTTCATGTTTCAAGCGGGAACGAGAAAGCCACGATTGAGAGTGGCTAGAACTCAAGCTCTGTCTGTGCAGGAGGCTCAGCTGAGTGAGACGATGTCTGCTTGTATAACCGTCCTCGCACCGAAGCTGAACTTTGACATCCAACATCAATAATCTGTATGGCGTTCGCAGTACTACGGCATATCTCCACCCACTGTTTTAGATTCAGATACGATTGATTTTTGGACGAACCCGACACTTTGGTACTGCAATACGATAACAGTCGGCATGATGTCATCCACAGCCTGAACTCACCCAAGTCTCAAGCGACAACCACACGGTCTAGGATGTAATTCTCGTCTTCCTAATGACCTAGACTTTGCAACATAACTCGCATTTGGTCTCTCCAAAACGACCCGATTCGTAAAACTATGGCAGACACTCAAAGCTCATCGGACGCGGAGATGGCCGGCTATAACGATGTATGCATTCCTCTTTGCAACCTCGTCTTAATGCGATGACCTCAAGAGCTGACAACAAGGTCTCGGAAAACCCAGATTCCTGTGAGAGAAATCACGGTGCCGTTCTCTTCAGAGGAAGCCAAGATGTCCAAGCCTCTGTTGAGGGTGCTTGTTGATCAAGGTGTCATCGTGCGATACGCGTGGTACCTTGAGCCTCCAGAGCTCGTTCTTCACGTCGCAAAGCCAGATGGAGCAGACGCCCCGGATCCATAGTGCCGTTCACGTGAGCTATGTGGGCTCGATAGACAGATTAGAGTTCGTTCCATGATCTTCTGGCTTCTCTCGTTCCTCCACTGTATACAAAGACATGAGACTATCGTAGCACTGGTATATACCAAGATCTTGATCCTCGGAATAGCACCAAACCTGTCCTCGACGCACGATCCATTGCTTCGCCATTTTCTCTCTATCCTATTACGTGGCCTGGGAAAGGGAGTTAGTACATAGCATATCATTGTTCGCTGTGATTTAGCTGCATGTGATCGACCTCTGGAGAAAATGCGACCCGGTGTTATTTTCGCATAGATCATCTATATGCTGACGCAGTCAGGGAAAACGAGTAGCAACAGGTAAAAGGAGACTTCTGCTCCAAGGATTAGAGTGATGGATTCTGAATCTTCAATGATCCTTGTTGATATCATTTGTTTACCCGACTTGAATATTTTCTTTGAGTCTTAGCAAGCGTTCCCCGCCCGCATAGTTCCTCCCTGAACCTTGCTTCAACTTCCAGACCTCCATAAGTTTACGTCCTAAATATCATCTCAAGCAGCGCTCAAAGAGGCTTTGAAGATCTGAAGCCATCAATGGTTATCTTTGCTTGATGAAAGTATTCGTATGACCCCCTGTCCTCAGATTGGGAATTCATATTTCTTGGCAGAGCAAGTCTTTCTGCCTGCTTTGAACGTTTCTTTTGATCATTCTTCCGTTGGGAATTTCATGATTATGTCATCGAGCTTGTCCAAGAACTCGAATGCAAGACCTTCCCTAAGCATCGTTCCTTTGGCCATCGACTCGCGGAATCTGGAGTCGGCCAGAAGAGCTTTCGGGTGGTCAATCACCATCCTCTCAGCAAACTTGGCAAGTCTTTGGTCAGCAAGTTGGACTGCATCAGGACCAACCAGCTGTTGAATCGCATAGATAGCTGAGTCGCATTGACAATAGGTCTCAACCTTGACTTCGACGTAGTCCTCGAACCAAAACGCAGCTGCAGCACTCAATGAGCTGATGTCGTACTTGTCACCTAGTAAGAATAACTCGATATGGTCGGAGAGCAAGCTAGGGTAACCAGGCTCTCGTGGCATGTTGTCATGAATTTTGCTCAATGGGGTCTTGTAGGTCTTGCCGTAAAGGTATTCCAACATGAACATGACTGCATCAGAGCTGACATCGTCATGAAATTCAATAACCTTTTTGTTTGCTTCCTAATCCTATGTTAGCAAGCACTAATCAGAGAGCGAAGCACTTACACTGAAGTTGCCTAGAAGAGCCCTCTCGAACCAGACGGATGCGCTTGCAAGCATGACTTTGTGAGCGAAGACTTGATTATCGCCAAACTTGATGATAACATCTGAGAATGCTGGAGTTCACAGTCAGTAGATGACTAGATGATCGTTTCTCCTGACCCATACCTTCGTCATCCAGAAAGTTGCGTTTTCTAGACGAGAGTTAGCAAACAGATGTCTCTAGACTGGAACTTTGTGACTGACCTCTTCACGCCGTTGTGTTTGATCTTCTCGGTGTCTGACATAGTGGATTGAGAGGTATTGAGTTGGTTATAGAAGATGGACAGTTTGTTTCCAACTGATGTATGGAGAGAGAATCTGGCGAGGAAGAGGCGGAGATATGTAGCGAGCGGTCGCTGCAGCCTGGAGTGACAGTGAACTTACCGGCGAGTGAAATTATATGAGGAAACTGCCCTATCCAGGATCAGCTCTGTGAGGGTGTGATAGAATTCGTTCCTCACTCTGACCTTTCTCCTATTGTTTCTGCCTGTAACTTGTTATTGGGAATCACGAAGACTTCTTAGATCCAGGGTACGGGAGAGTGAACCCAATCCGGAATAGACACATGAGCACAAAACACCTTATCGGGAGTTCATAGCCTGCAGAAGAGTATATTGACGACGAAGTCGGCCAACAGACGTGATAGTAATAGAATATTGCACTCTACGAGTCTACGAGTTGAAATCTTTATAAGGAGTGCAGGAGTTCTCCAGCAGATCTTTTGTACATCAAAAGAATGACATGTAAACGTTGTTGACAGAATATTTATATGGAAAAGCTGAAGAAGTCTTGTAAAAGCAATGCATTGTTATGGAAGCAAAAGCAGAAGGTGCTTCGAAGAAAACGAGCTAAATCAGAAAATCGTGCCTGCCATTGAATTCGTGTTGCCTCTTTCTCTGGGTAGAAAGGCTCTCCATTATTCCTTCTCCATCAATATCTGAGCTCTCCGTCATTGCTTCCCTGTCGACGTCTGAGCTCTCCATCATTTTTTCTTCGTCGGTTTCTAGCCACGGTCCGTCCGAGATGACGAGAGCAGCTGCTTTCTCTCATGTCAGACGCAGTACTGACGTCTGGATTGGTGAGTCTTGTGTCTCTACCATGGAATTGTGACAGGCGCCGATATCCAATCTGCATCTGGGGACCGCGGAGGAGATCTTGATAAGTGAAGATTATGAAGTCTCTGAGAACGAGTAGAGATCATTTCACCAATTTTGTCGGTAAATTTATGACTGAATGGCTCGTTGAAGATGACACCATCTGCCAGGTAGCTTCGGAACAGAGGGTTCTGGAAGAAGACACTCATGTTTTCGACAACGTGCTCGTAGACTTCTTGTTGGATGCTCTGATCAGCGAAGGAGTCTGCTCCAGGTCCAAGGACTCTTTGGATCGAACGAATGACCTTGTTAGACATCTGGAGGAGATGGTCTGGTCTTTGATACGGAATCATGGTAGCGATAAGTCTGCCAGTAGCCTCTTGACGCAGATCAGGTATATCGTAGAGATCGGCAAGCTTGTACATGGCGATGTGCTGGCCAGCAGTGTCTTTGCCGTACGAAGTCAACTTGTAACTGCGGCCGCCATAGCAGAATTTGAGCATAGCCATCAGGGCGTCAGGATCATCTTCGGCTCCGAGGTCAATCACATCCTGCTTCGATTCCTGAATTGAGTCAGCGATAGTAACGACTGTTTATCACTCTCTTGATTACCTTGAACTCGCCAAGAAGTGCCTTCTCGAACCAGATTGACTTTTCCACAAGAACGAACTTGTGAGCGAAGATTTCTTGGTTGCCGAACTTGATCTTGATATCCGAGAGCGTCTTGTCATTAAAGAAGGTACTGCGTTCACTGCTTAGATGTCAGTGTGATTAGCAAATTCGTGAAGGTGAAGATATACCGAGTCTGACGTTCCGACATGATGCGGTTGTTGACTGTGAAGAGCTCCTCAGAGTGTGGACGGAGTATGTAGGGTTGAGCGATGGACAGCGAGAAGGTACAGAGTTAAGAAGGTATGGAAGATGAGAAAGATACGTCGTATTGGTGTGATAGAAAAGAAAGACCAGACCAAAGTGTCGCGCGAAAGCAAGTGAAGCGAAAGTGAGTTGAGTAGACAAACGTGCAAAGCGTCGCGGCGACACAAGCTGAAGAAGTAAAAGAGAAGAACAACAACAAAAAGCTATTGTCAAACACTTTCGCTTTGACTCTTCAATCTTGTTCAATCAGACGCACCCTTCACGCAAGTAACGCCCAAAGATCCCGGCGTATTAGCACAAAGAATCTGACCAGCCCCTTCACCAGCCTTAACAGTATATCCCTTGACCCTGACATCACAAACACCCTTGGCACCACAATTCAAATTACTAGTCACAGGCGAGTACTTCTTACTTGTAGTGCCCGAGATGCCCTCAAACACGATGCCCTTCAGCACAGCATTATTGCCATTAGTCTTGCAATAAGCATCATCTTCTCCATAGCAACTCTGAATTTGGATAGCGTAGTCAGAGTTTTGTACTCTGATGTTGTTGAAGGTGACATTTGTGACAGTGGAGACTCCGTGACCATTACCCATTGGGTATGTCTTGATACCGACGGCCTTAGTGGAGGATATCATGGTGGCGTCAGAGACGTAGATATTGGAGACTGCGTCGGCGTTGAATTTGCCGAGAGAGCCGACAGAGAGACCGTGAGAGCCAGTGCAGGTGATGCCGTTGATGGTCGTGTGGTTTGCACCAGGCTTGAAAGCTACACAATCGTCGCCGTTGATGACCGTGATATCAGTGAGGGTGACAAATGTTGAGGCGCCGATGTCAAAGCCTAGGTCTTGGTTAGTTTAGTCTCTGGACTGACATGACATTCTGTAGCTTACCATCCGTGTTCTTGGGAGGATTCTTGGACGTCGAGATAGCAGACATGTTGAGATTGGAGTAGGCAACATTGAAAGCATCGCCTTTGACAGAGTGGAAGACGTTGGCTGGGTTGATCATTCTCCAACCATGCATATTGATGTCGTGACCGCCATCGATGTAAAAGAGAGTAGGACGTCGGTATGAGCTGTCAGATGCAAAACGATCCCAAGCTTTCTGACCATTACCATCGATGACACCAGTTCCAGTAATCGTCAGGCCGGGGATATTCTTGAGGTAAAGAATAGCAGTCTTGCCCTCCCAGTAGGTAAGATCATCCGAAGCCTTCAGCGTACCATCAAGTTGGAAGACGCAAGATTTGCAGCCGTCAAAGTTGAGGATAGTGTTTAGATAGTATGTCTTGCTAGCAGGTATGACGATTGTGCCACCATTTCCGCACTTCTGGATAGCAGCATAAATGGCTGGAGTGTCGTCTTTGCTGACAGAGTTACCAGCGATAGGAGTGCAAACAGGACCTTTGGTTGCAGGTGACTTTGCAGGAGCGGCACTCTTCGTCTTGTCAACAAGAGTAGATGCAGTCAAAGAGATCGACCCTGCACCGGACTGATCAACCCAAGCAGAGTAGCTATCGCCCAAGACAGTATTGATACTGATAGCACCGGTAGCATTGATTGTCCACTTCCGCTTAGAAGTGTTGGAGCCATCGCCCGTGTTCTTGAACTCGTAGTACTTGGGTGTAGCACCATCGGCCATTTCGGTCCATCCGGCTACATTTATTATATTCGAAAGCTGCGACTTTTGAAACATAACTCTGGCGTTGACTCTCCATGGTCGTCCAAGAAAGACTTTGCCGACAAGGCTCGTGCCATCAGACACAACATTAGCATTGTTGAAAACGTACCAAGTACTTTCATCGCTGACGGTGCGTGATGAGGCAGTGATAGCACCAGGTCCGTTACTCATGATGGTACAAGATTCGAACCAAGCAGAAGCATCACCGAAGATGTAGTCAACAGCACCCTTGATCAAGCAGTTGAAATAGTACTGCGTGCCAGTCTTGACATAGAGGGTATCTTGATAGCCGAGGAAGGAACAGCTATAGAAACTAAGCTTGTCCGCGTTTGCAGTGACTGCAACGGCCTGAGCTCCGTTTCCGAAACTGTTTTCGACATTGATGTTGTACATCTTGAAGTTCGGTGCTCTGATGTTGATTGTTGAGCTTGCGTCGAGACTACCAGCGGCTGGCGAACTGATGCCATGAGTAATCAGAACCTTGTTGGACTTGTAGCTTGATACATCGGCCGTTTCGCCATAGAATGTCAAGGCACCAGCATAGTCAATGGTCAACTGCTCTCTGTAGGTTCCGCTCTTGATAAAGACACATGCATCATTCTTGGAGCTGCCCAGAGCTTTGACGGCAGAAGCGATTGTTGAGTACGTGGAGCCTGAGCCAACAGAAAGACACCCTTTTGGAGCTGCCATGCGGGCACCTCGCTTCTCGAGAGAGTGTTCGATATGAGCATCACTGTTGGCAGGGAAGGCCAGCAGTCCTGGGACAAGCCCCAGAAGAATAAGGACAGAAAAGAGTGATCGCATTGGTAGTCAACACATGTAGGAAGGAGCAAACAGTAAAGGGATAGAAGAATGAGAGCGGATGCACAGGGAAAACTTCTCAATGTTGGGCCACTTGATATGGATTTGATCATCCTGCAAGCCCTTAGGGCTGACTTGCCTGGGTAATAACCAAAGAGGGCTTTGTATCGTTTCGCAGCATCAAGCGCATCACTTATACAGTCGCACCTTTGCGAGCGTCGATCATGTATAGAACTGTAGAAGTTTCACCTTAAGTGGCAGGTCTGTCAAACTTTAAGTAACCCTGAGTAATTTAGCCGATTTGATGTTCACCCGACAAAAGGCTATGTATCTATATAGCAATTAGGGCTATCAGTCAGTACAAGCAACGTACAGAGTAAAGTGCATACTCTCGACAAGGTCTAAGAGGTAACAGCGTTTCAGGATGCGAAAGCGGGATTGTTCTTCGCTTCGGCTCTCGTCTTGTGGTCATGAGGCTTCACACGGATGCGCACGGCAACAACCTTGCGGGTTCAAGCATAGGCGAAGGTATCCGATATATGAGCAAAATGTCGACAACCAGGATCTGTTACTGTAGAGGGTGATGTATTTGTGTTTGTTTGATCCAGGTGCATGCAAAAGAGCACGAGTCATAGGTCCAGGCTGGCAAGGGTTTACGGATGGTGCCGAACGTGGCAGCCTCCAAGCCGGATGCCGAGATCGCTTGCTAGGCCCAGCCGAACTCCTTCCAAGCATTATTTCTTTATCTTTGAGATTCTGTAAATGGCAGTATAAACACGGGAGCGTCAGCGGTTGTTCCAAGAAGGATATGCGGTGATAGTTTATCTGAATGCCGTGAAACATTTCGCGGGCGCGATAGCTTCATTTGATCAGCTAAAACAGGTAGGCGGGTCAGCAGTGTGGCCGTTATGGCGAAGGGAAATCCTATCTTGTATTCGGCAGATGCTCTGATAGCAAGATGTCTTGATTTGATCATGAAGCATTACTGTTGCCAGCGCACGAGGCGATTTGAGCATCACAAAAAGACGGACCACTGTATGTCATCTAAGTGTACAAGATCTGCAGTACCGTGTTCGGCGGCTGTCAAAAGTGTCGGTCAGCGGTGGTCGGAAGATTTGTGATTGCAGCAGTCACGACTCAATACTTGAGACTGGGTGTAAACAAAATATAAAGCAGATAGCTGTGTGTGTAAAAAGAATAGCAGATGGAAAATGCTTTTGCCGGGGAAGAAAGACGTTTCGCAATGTCGTTGGAATCTGGTCAATATATTGATGACGGGGATGGGTTCCCCAGCAGCGAGAAAAAGGATTCGCAACGCTCGTGGGTGCTTATCAGCAGCAAGTCTGGATCAGTGGCGTTTATGGGCAAGGGAGGAACTAGGCCTTGAGCAGATGTCCTGCCATCTTCTCGGCAGCATCCT
>SWBH01000153.1:0-18478 GCA_024195465.1 Aureobasidium sp. EXF-8845 | reverse complement strand
ACCTTGATAGGAGTGAGTTCGAGGGGAGGGGAGTCAAAGAGCGGCGATTACCTCATAACGGTGGACAGGGCAAGACCGTCAGATCAAAGAGCTTTGGTCGAAGGCAAGAAGGACACACATGCCGAATGGCCTATTGGACAGTGGCATACTAGTCTGGTAGCCTGTCACACATCACGGGCAGGAAAACGAGTGTACTCAATCGTCCTAGATTATTTCGTTTTGTAGATATAGAGCAAGGGGCGGTCGTCCTCGACCGCGTTGAGAAGAGCCCAGGACGCGGCCCGTTGCGCCGTTTTGCCGATCCCTAATTTGGACCTTTCTCCTGCTTCGTGCATCATCATCACCTCCTCACAATCTCGGATACGCGAGACCATTGACGGCTCTTCAAACACTTGGGGACCAGTTGAACCATGCATCTGTCTCGTCAACGTGGTGCTGTTTTGACACGCGCTATCTTCAGACGGTAGAGAGGGGAAGTGGTTGCTTGGCATGCAAGTACTCATACATCCTGATATATCCTACCGGCAAGCTGAAAATCGATGATCAAAACAATATTAAGCCAAGTACAAGACGAAGCATTGCAAATAAGAACGGAACTCGGAAGAAAATCGTATGTACATGTAAAGTGGATCTGATTGTTGAGATTCTTGACGTCCCGTTGTGGTACTCAAGCATTCTCAGCTCCCTTCTCAGCTCTCGTCTTCTTCCAAATCTCCACCTCACCGCCGCCATGGACGACTCCGACACGCATGGTGGACAACAGATTGTGAGCCGCGTTAGAGTGCTGGTAAACACCACCATTGAATATCGCAGTGGCGTCTTTGCCAATAGCCGATAAGATCAATGCTTTGCCGCCTGGATGCTCTCTGATAAATGGAGCTACATCGTGGATCACGCCGGCAATAGCGACGAGAGCCTGGCCGTTGCTCCTTGCTTGAGCGACGAATTCATCCCAGCTGAACACAGGCAAATGTGAGATAGGTATACCCCAATCCAATTTGGCCCGTTTCTGGTCCACCTTCTTTTGTAGCTGCTGAAGGCGGCCTTTTTCAATCTCATTCTGTCTAAACTGCTTGAGGTCGTAGGCCAACCCGAGCTTTTTCCATATGTAGATTTGCCACTTCGTAGGATCGTACTGCCACCATTCGATAGCGTTGCGATAGTCCGAGGGGAATTCATGGTGGAAGTTGTGGTAACCCTCACCGAGCGTGACGAGAGCTGTAATAACGTGGTCGCGAGGCGAGTTACGATCATCGAAGGGTTGTTCACCTAGCCAGTGAGCTAGCGAGTTGACGCAGAAGGTTGCCTGTTGGATAAATCCTGTGCGGAGGATGCCAGCATACACAAAGCCTCCATACCAGTCACCCCATCCTAGACCGCAAACAAGAGTCGGAACGATAAGGGCCATGGTCAGGACTGACTTGATGTAGTGCTTGTGCTGCCATACGACAACCGGATCCTCGTTCAGATCACTAATATCCGATCTTCCGATTCTTTTTGGGTTTTGCTTGAAAATCATCCACCCAAGATGGCTGTACCAGAACCCTTTACTCACAGAGTAAGGATCTTTGGATGTATCAGTGTATCGATGATGGGCTCGGTGGCCTCTTGACCACCATCTGATACTTCCTTGGGCAGCACCGGCTCCAGCAGCAGCTAGGTATATCTTGAGCGGGAGGGTTGCCTTGTAGCACGAGTGTGCCCAGAGACGATGGTATCCTGATTGGGTGTCAGTATATCGCGAAAACTTGAAGGGTCATAATATTAAACATACCAGCTGTAATACCCGTGCCACACATGAAATAGTATACTACGGCAAATACTGCTGTATAGAGTCGCAGCGGAACCTGCGTGGCTGCCATGAGACCGAGGATGGGTATGACCAGGATAAAGTAAATGCTTAGCCAGTCCAGATGCTGGAACCAGTTGCGCCAGGTCATTGGCAGCTCGCTGATATGTTGGTTCTTCATGTCGTAAGCTCCAGATCTGAGCGGCTTATAGTCCGTAGCTCCATCAGAAGGAATTGAATCCTTCGAATAAGAAGGACGGGGCATGGGATTCATGATCAACAAGAGTTGGCGTGAGAAGTTTTCGGATCGAAGCTGGGATAAATCAAGAAACATAACAACGTCAAAGAGGAGGCAGTCTTTATAGCAAAGGCCCAAACCACAAAAATAACATTCAGCATTGTTATCTTGGAGCAAGAGCATCAACTAGGGGTCCATGCAGGCCGTGCGTGGAGATATCAGCAGACTGTGGTGCGACACACACCATCTCGAAAAATGGTCAGACTTCGTTGAGAAGCGTCTCGCAATGAGATGTTGAGCTAGTCCAGGCAGTCGAGTTGTCTTACTTGCCATTGGAGCACTGCTATGTAGTGATGTTGAATGCACGAGTCAATTGAAGATGCATCGTGTGGTTTGGGAAGTGCTTGCGAAGGGCAGGCTACTGCGGGAGAGGGGAATCGTCTTGGCTCGCATAAACATCGCAAGAGATACCTCTTCCGGCGAACATCTGAGGAGAATGTCGGAGCAGAGCACCGCTGAATTGCTAGGAACTTTCTTGGGGATCAGGCTGCATGCTCACGAGCAAGGGGATCCATCGAGCGCACAGAGAGCCACAAGATTTTACCGTTATTCAGCCGGTTAACTTGTAGACAGAGCCACCCTGCTTTGATTTCCGATACTGACTCCACCACGAACAATCGTCCTTAAGACGAGTCCTGGGTCCTCTTGGGGCAGAACACGATATACGTTGTCGTGCTACACGGTTGCCATGAACCCGGCTCTTGGACAACCATGGAGTCAGTCAAGGTTTACGAATTCACCTCAACCGACGTTCCCTTGTAACACGTCGAAACCAACAACAAAGTTGATCTGGACAAGCAGATTCAAGACTCGAGACCTGAAATATGGTTGTTTATTCTTCTATTTCTGTCAACGACTGGGAGAGTAGAATCAAAGCATCTGATGATTGCTTGGTGGTAGGGACTCAGCCGACGGATTCTGTTTGACCAAGAACTGAGTCCGAAACTTACAAGACGTGCGGGGTGCAAGGCAAACAAGCGACCTTCATTGGTTTATATCCATGGCCGGACAAGGGATGCACTACAACGTTGCCGTCGTAGGATCTGATCCGCGGGGACCATGGACAGAGCTGTAAGATAAAATGCGCTGCTGATCCCAACAGGTCGCATGCTGTATTTGTATCGCCCACCTTCAGGAACCCACATTTGTTCAACATCATCAACCTCTCTCGGATATACACGTCCTCATCAACTCCTGAGAATCTAAGCACGAGGACTGATCAATAGTAAGAATATCCAGTCTTCGGAATGGCAGCTCCTCGGAAACTACTCGCGTCAGTCTCACCTGCGACCCTTGGGTTGGCAGCAGCGGCTGGTGCTGGCGTTGTTGCATTCAATATGTCCAAGACTTCTTCAGACCCGGCAACACTCCAGAAGAATCTTGGACCTAAACCCATCTTCCCGGCTATGGGATTTGTGAGCTTGACTCTAGAGGAAGCACGGATGGTCAATCACGATACCAGAGAGCTCAAATTCAAGTTACCTGGCAATGAAGCTACTAGCGGATTGAGCCCTGTCTGTAAGTGACACTCTGGCAACGACAAGTTGAGAATGCGGGATTGACATGATACAGCATCGCTTCTCACGCGTCACACAGCCGCTGGATCATGGTTTCCAACGCTCCGTCCATACACACCTATCAGCACTCCGGATAGCTCTTATATCACCCTTCTCGTAAAGCATTATCCGAATGGTCGTGCCTCGACACATCTCCACAATCTTACTCCCGGACAAACGCTCAGTGTCAAGTCCATCCCTGAATTTCCATACAAGGCCAATCAACACAAGCAACTAGTGCTCGTGGCAGGTGGTGCGGGTATTACACCCATGTTCCAGGCTTTGCGTAGTGTCTTAGACAATCCTGAAGACAAGACTCGGGTGAGCTTGATCTACGCCAACAAGACTGAATCAGATATCCTGATGAAGGAAGAGCTTGATGGCTTGGCGAGTCAACACCCAGATCAATTCACGACAACTTACGTGGTCAACGACTCCACATCAACCGATAAGAGTCTGGAGAAGGGTCATGTGACAAAGGAAATTTTGAGCAAGGTGTTACCTGCTAAGCTCGAAAATGGAGATGTCAAAGTATTGGTATGTGGTCCTCCAGCTATGTTGGATGCAATCGCTGGTGCAAAGGGTGGAATGGGTTGGACGCAAGGAAAGGTTGGGGGTATACTCAAGGATTTGGGCTTGACCGAGAAGCAGGTACACAAGTTCTAGAGTTACTTGCCCTTGCCAGATAATCTACATTCGGTTTGTGACATAGATCTATTGTAACTCAACAATGAGAGCCTTCAGAAATCGTGTGCTAGATTTACAGAGGATGTGTGGTATCTCGAAATGTAGCTCTCAGTACTCGGTATGTCTCCATTGTATGCGAAAACGACTACCATAACTGGCTGCAAAAATGCATAATACTCTCCCGGAAAAGAGTTGTGCACAAAGAGAGAAGCCATCTCAGGGTGTTTTACGGACATGATTATGCTTATAAAGACACTGCGCATTTTGAGAGTATATAAATTACTGCTCATCACTGTGAGAGGGAAAACGGTTATCGTGATGATAGACAAGCATGATATAACCTCAACCACGTGCCTTCTATAACCTAGTACACGTTCTCCGAAGACTCCTCTCGATACTGGCGATGTCTAAATGGCTTTTCAACAAAACAAAAGCCTACGGGTATCTAGGCGAAGCTGATAACTGGAACAGAGACAAGAAGTAGCGTTAAGACGCAACCTAACAATACACCTCGTTCCAAATATGAATTGAAGATGACAAGGCCCTTGGATCGCCTTCGTACTGACAAACCAATAGATCATACTCGCCCTCGGAAACTACCATTTTACTGGTTCTTGAGTTGAACTCTGCCAAAGGACTCAGTTGGCAGCTGATTCCAATTTCGCTACTCTCACCAGGATGTATGACTTCTTTTGTGAACCCAATGAGGCTTCTGGGAGTGATGCTTGGTGTTGCACTGTCTCTTCGTATCCTTTTTGAACCGAATATTTGTATCACCACAGCCGAGGCACGACTGCCAGTGTTCTTGGTGGTCACAGTCATTTCGAAAGTGGGTTTGACGATTGGATGTGAACACCAGAGCGAGCTGAGTGTGAAGGTGGAATATCCGAGGCCAAAACCGAAAGGGTACGCAGGCTTCTGCTGTTCGTGTCGTAGTTTCCTGTAGCCCCACTTGTCGTCGTATCTGATCTCGTGGGATGACGCACATCTTTCTTTCTGCAGTAATTGGTTTTCAGTATCCGGGAGAACAAAGGGTAAGCGTCCAGAGGGCTCCTGTTCGCCAAACAAAACATCTCGCAAGCCCTTGCCGTATTGTCGACACCCGTAGCTAGAAAACAGAATGGCAGTCGCTTTTTGCCGAACAAAGGTCGGGATTGTGACACTTGTGCCTGCCTCGAGTACTACCACCGCTTTTTGGCCAGCGACCGAGAGAACTGCTTTGGCCAGCTCGAGATCTCGCGCATGGAGCGTGAGATGACTGCGATCTCTGAAGTGTGTCATTCGTGTGTTGCAGTTATGCTTTCGAGATCGAAACCGGTCAAGGAACCGATTGTGTTCGTGTTCACACTCGGACCTCGAAGAAGGTCTAATGAATATGAGAACAGCGTCCGCAGCCATAGCAGACTTTGTTGCTTTGCCAGTCTCATCACCGCTCATATAGTCAACGACTATATTATGTCTTTTCCGGAGTTCTTCCAGAGGGCTAGTCCCAGGGGGACCGGCAGCGTGTGATGCTGTATCAAATTGACACGCGGAGCTGACCCTGTCCGCCAGCTCGCCCAGGACGGTCATCTTAATCGGAGAGGTTTTGTTGAATGGCAGGAACTCGTTGTCGTTTTTTAGAAGCACCATAGACTCGGCTACCGATCGTCGAGCAAGACCAATATGACGCTGACACCTGATTTTCTCTGGATCCGGAGATGGCATCTTGATTGTACGACAGTGATATCGTAGTTGGGCCTTCAAGACTCTGTCAATCATCACTTCTATGTTGGACCAGTCCAGTGTATTGTGTTCCAGAGCGCTCTCGACGGCTGCGGTCCTTCCTCCAGACTTAAATGGCATCTCGATGTCTAGTCCTGCTTTGATTGATGCTGGTCCGTTCTTTACTGGCCATGTGCAGTCGCTAGCCACGATTAAATCATCCAGGTGCCAGCGTTGCCTTAAGATCCCGTTCAATAGAGATGGGTTCTCTGTGCACGCAACGCCATTGACGCGATTTCCCGCAGAGACGACGACCTCTGCTCCACTTTGGTAAAGAACCTCTTTGAAGTGCTGCAAGAATAGCTCGTTCATAGTCTTTTCGTCGCATGTGATCCTGCCGTCTTCTCTTAGGATTTCCATCGAGTTCATTGCGAAGTGGCGGATGGCAACCATGGCGTGTTTTCGTACACCTTTTGCGGCTGCAGTACCCATGCGGCTAATAACCAAAGGATCTTCTCCGTAAGACTCATGCGCTCGACCCCAATCCGACCGGCGTGTGACATTGAGGCAAATACCGCTGTAGACATTACCGCCATGCGCTCGTACTTCCATGCCGATCGCTTCACCCTAAGAGAAATGTCAGTCTAGACGATACAGGGCCAGATTTATTACACTCACGATGAGCTCTTCCAACTGGCAATTAAAGGACGCCGCCCTGCCCAACGGGCTAGGAAATTCTGTGAAAAAAGATTGTTTTGCGCCATCGACAAAGTGCAAGCCGGGTACGCCAACCCTTGATACCACGGACGCCGGATATGGCGAAGCCTTGTTGTCCGAGAGGTGTTGTGTTAGAGACCGATTGCCTTGTAGCAGAGCAAGGTGTTCATCGTCAGTCATGTAGCCAGAGAGCAAAGCCACTGCGTCTTCGAGTGTGGTTACACCATCATTGATCTGGATCACCAAACGGAAAAACTGTGTGAGCATGGCGGCGGAAGTTGTTAGCCACAAGATCTAAGTGAGGCAGCCACGACTCTATGTACACATTCTCTCTTACTTTCATACGTGATATCGATCATTTCTCACATTGATGCCCTATCGGTCTTTTTAAAGTCTGGAAGCGAATCGAGTGAAACGTGCAATAGGTGTAACAGCCAGATAAAGCTTATAACTTTAGATGCAATCCTGAATACCAAAGTGCTCTTGTTATAACGATGCAGTCGGATGTGTATGATAACTCACGAGCGCAGTCGTCTCACCGTCCACACTATAGTCTCGTGGACCGCTCACTGGAGGGGAGTTGTATGTTAACCTATCAAAAATTAAACACTGTCGTTAGGTTGCTGAATAGAGTTCTAACGGCGATCTCAGACCGACGTTCAGACCAGAGATGCCGAGCAGTTGTCCATACGGCCGGACCACACTAGGATTCATGGATCCGGTTCGGTCTCACATGAACGGGAACTGTTTCCAAGGGTGAGTGGTTTGCGAGGTCTCTTGGAGCGGATGCTTGTTCCTGGAACTCAGAGTTGAACAGCGTTTTGCCACAATGCTTTAAGCGACTGTTCGCTGTGTCAAAAGTCGTGACTGGACCGCGAACGATAGCAGATTTGCAGTAAGCTCCTCTATGACGTGGTAACCTTTGCTTCACGTTTTACGTTTATTTTTGGCTCGGTCCATAGCACTTGTTTACTCTCGCCGAGTGTGTTATTCGGGCAAGCGGCTCACCCATGCGAGGTCAACTCGCAGCTGAAGACTCAAAAGCGGGGATCCTGGACGCGTCTCTCGAGCTTCACATCTGAGGCTTGATATCCAGCCGTAGACATGCGGGGTATGTTCATAGAGCTGACCATAAAAGGAGGCATGTAGAACGGCTGGAACGTTCGAAGTTCGAAGCTGTCGAATACCGTACAAGACATTGTCTTAGAATTGAATCTGCCATCCGAACGAATGCTTTCATCACTCTCCGTTTTGACACTCTCCTTACTCTCTCTATCTTCGTACAGCTACGCCTCTACTTGTGATATGTCCGGAAACATGACAAGCACCAACAATGTCGGTAGTACGCCTAATCAGGTAAGCATGCTATTGATGTCCTATTCACCACCTCTACTGACTATCGGAGCAGCGCCACTACATCTCCGCAGAACAAGCCACAGCCATAGTAGCGGCAGCAGCAAAACACACAGCCGACATTATACCACAGAACATTGCCGTCGTGGATGCTTCGGGTCTATTGGTAGCTTTCCTGCGCATGGACAACGCATTCCCAGGCAGCATTGACATTTCCTTCAAGAAAGCCAGGACAAGCGTGCTTTTTAACGGCATCCCTAGTGCTGCTTTGTACAACCAATCCCAGCCCGATCAAGCACTGTATGGAATCCAAGAGACCAACGGGGGCTTGGTGATCTTCGGTGGTGGATTGCCCTTGTACAAGGACAACTTCTTGCTTGGTGCTATCGGTGTAAGCGGGGGCACAGTGGCACAAGATGTGGAGTGTGCCCAAGCCGGTGTGGACTGGTTGGCGAGCTCGTGAGGTTCCGATTCCAATCAGCCGTGAGATACTGTTTGAGAGAATGTTCAATTATGCTTTTTGTATGTATCCAAAACGACTTTATGAGGTGTAGCGAGATCAAGAAGATGTAGCAGACCGCTCACAATGCCTAGTATGACAGCGATAATATCGACAATATGTATTGCCCACCAGATATGCTGTTTTCCAAGTGCACAAGTAGCGTACTCGAACTTCCATATACCATGGTCGACGTCGAACCAAGCAGAGAGCAGACCGGAGTTTCCACCATAGTCACCCATCATGCTGCGTACTGTGACCTCTCGGACGCCATCTGTGGTTGCATTGGGTGCGGAGTATCTGGTCGAATTCCATTGTGCTTGGTCGGCGTCAGAGCGGTCATGCCATGTGTCACATCCCTCGTGATCATGTCCATTGAGCACGATACCTGCACGATTGTTTCCAAACAGGCCGCTCAAGATCTTGTCACTTGATTCCTGGGAAAGATGGTTCTGTTCGCGAATGCCACCACCGTGATACGGTTCGAAGTAGCTGAAATATGGAGGATCAACACAAACACCAGCTGGCTTGTACAAAGGTACGTGTGTAAGCAAGATGACGGCATCCTGAGGATTACGTGCGCTTGTGTCGTCGATGACGCTGTCCAGATAAGAGTGCGTAGCATGGTAGAGATCTTGGTTCCAAGCAGGATTGTCCAGGTTCATGGAATTGAGATTGACAAGATGCAGCTCCGTGGTCAGATTAGACATTGGGTCCGGAAAGGGGATTCTGATGCGCCAGTTGACTTGACCGAAGGCGCGCTCGAAGCGTTGAATACGTTGGTGGTCGATGTCGCCAGCGTATCCAATATCATGGTTCCCAGCAACGTTGAGTAAGGCAGGCGTCCGGCTAGCATTCATATTGTCCACGAAATCCCAAGCAGCAATATGTTCAGATTCTTTCTCAAATGGCCTCTGACTCCAGGGGTGTGCTCCAACAAAGACGCGGTCCCAGAACCTGTTGGCTCGTCGGTCAAACTCGTCATTAGAGATCCACTGGCTGCCGAGTAGATCACCCAACACGGAGACATGGGTTGGCTGCGTCCACCACCTGGTGGTGCGGTAGATGTGGGCAAGATAGTAGTCATTCCCTAGAAGATCCAACCTCTTTCGCTGCGTACGTAACAAGCGCGGGACGTCCTTTGTAACCATGTCCTCAACCGTCTGTTGCAAGACATGGGCCGCCACGTCCAGCGGCTCAGTCCACAAGCGATTTCGCAGGCCTACGAGACCAGGGAACAGCGGCGCATTAGGATCGGGCAGAGACGTGTCTCCTTCGAGTTGTGGATCGCCGAGAGCGAGCAGTCGAAAAGGAGCGACGGCATGCTGCTGGGGTGCCGGGAAGTGGCAGTTCTGAGCAGCGGGATAGAGATAGAGCCAGAGAGTCGACAAGACGGCGGGAATGATCAAGGCGAGGAAGGCGCATCGCACCACGCCCGAGAGCGGCATTGAGGCTGCATTGTTGATGTTGATGCCGCTCTCTACTCGACTCGTCCCTTCCCAAGAAACTGCTTCGGACTTTGCAGAATCCAATCTCCGACAAAGTCACCCAGCGCGTCGCTTCCCACAACCTTCCACCTCGCCCACTTCTCTCCTTCTATCCAACCAGTGTCCATGTCACAGAATATGAGTGCATCGAGGAGTCCATATCAACTTTCTTGCGTCAGATCGAACGAGCCTATGATAAGTCGTCCATTCGCCATGTCCTCGTAAAGAAAGCATATAGCCTCTGATACGACCACGTGCATGCTGCGAGTGGCTCTCGTTCAGAATCTCTCTACTGTCGTCCATCTTTGACCCCTGTACCGCGAGATATATAATCTCCAGTCCTCCGCATACCATGTCTTCGAAAGCTCACAATGTCTGCCACCTCCCTACTCACTTCAGCATGTCTCCTGTCCACTCTATCCTCGCCCTTGCTGCTTCTGCCGTTTCTACTAGTGCGATCCCCTTCCTGCAACCCACAGATGTCCTCCGACTGAGTCCAGATGGCTCCTTCCAACTCTCGATCTTCAGCGACCTGCACTACGCTGAAGCAGAAGACACACTGTGGGGCCCCCAACAAGATATCGATAGTACCAAGGTCATGAACTCTGTCCTCGACAGCGAAAAATCCACTAGTCTCGTCGTCCTAAACGGAGACCTCATCACCGGCGAGAACACCTTCCTCCAGAACTCTACCAAGTATCTGGACTCTGTTGTAGCTCCTCTCGTCCAGCGCCGTGTCAGCTGGGCTAGCACATATGGAAATCACGATAGCGACTTCAACATTTCACGTGAGGGTATCTTCGCAGAAGAATCAAAGTACCCACTCAGCCGCACAAAGAACATGGTTTCCGCACCTGACGCCGGTGTATCAAACTACTACCTGCCTGTGTACGGTCAAGACCCTACTGTTCCTGAGTTCTTGCTTTGGTTCTTCGACTCTCGCGGTGGCAATTACTTCCAGCAGAAATCAGCATCTGGAAATTCGGTACCGCAACCCAATTGGGTCGCTCCAAGCGTGGTCGACTGGTTCACCAAGACCCGTGGTGCCCTGGAAAAGAAGCATAGGCGCATTGTGCCCAGCATTGCATTTGTGCACATCCCCGTCAACGCCATGGCGGCTTTCCAGGCCACCGGTGTGAACAAAAATCGCGAACCTGGCATCAACGACGATAACCCGCTTGCTCAACAAGGATCAGCGCAGGGCCAGGGCGATGTCAGTGGCACTGCGTTCAGCTATAACGGCCAAGACATACCCTTCATGCAAGCTCTGCTTGATACAAAAGGACTCAAAGCAGTTTTTTCAGGTCATGATCACGGCGATGACTGGTGCTTCAGATGGAACTCGAAATTGAAGGGCATGAACTTGGCCGGAAACGGCTTGGACCTGTGCTTTGGCAGACATAGTGGATATGGAGGCTACGGATCATGGACGCGAGGAAGTAGACAAGTTGTACTTAGAAAGGGCAACAAAGACGTCGAGACGTGGGTGAGGTTGGAAGATGGAAGTATAAGTGGCAGAGTTACGCTGAATGGAACATACGGACAAGACACGTATCCTGCTGTCAAGTCATGAGCAATGGTCGTACTGATGCTGTTCGGCGTCAGTCGGAAGAATCGGTTCGCAGATATCGCTGATCGATAGGACAGAACAAATAGCCGAGCACGTCATTCGCTCACGGGATTTCTTCATACTCGATAGATTAACAAAATCACCTCTTCTGTGGTTCTCGGTTCGAATTCAGTGCCCGATACTGACCTCGAAATTCATCCATGGTAGATCAGTGGATACCAGGAATCGCGTGTTGTCGACAAATCTTGTGCGATACTGGCGAAGCCTGGAAATTTCGAGTACAAAAAGCCGGACATCATCGCTTTTGGCTCATGTTCCTTATTCATCATACTCGACCACCATCATGAGATTTCGCTCTTCTGCGCTCGCCCTTCTGGCACTACCGTTCGCCGTAGCCCGAACCTCATTCTTGCACCAGACAAACAACAATACATGGATTTTGGGCAACGATATCTGGAACATCACCCAAGGGCCTATATATGGTACCAAGCTCTACTATCAAGACAAAGATGCCATAGGCAGTGCTGCCGGACACTATGTTGGAGCCGGTAAGACAGATATCTTCTCTCACCCAAGATTACGACTCTGATATTTTGCAGACGGAGAAAACAATCTGGTCTGGGAGTCAGCAAGCATCATAAATGAAGGTGATGCCTTCATTGACATAAGCTTTGTCTCGGAAAAGGGTGATCTTCACTGGGTCATCTATGATGATCTTGCTGGCTCGTACCAATATTTTGTCAACCGTGCTCTGGACGATATCAGTATCCTTCGTTGCCTCTTCCGCCTTGATCCCGAAAGATTTCCCAATGGGCGCACTTACCTCAAGGACGAGCCTTTGCCATCATTTGATGCCATTCTTAATGCCACCAAGGTCCAGGATGAAACGTTCGAGACGTCGGACGGAGCTTATATCACAAAGTATGACTGGTCGAACTATGTCAGAGAGCGAGATTTTATCGGGGTTTATGGACCATCTACCGGGTCGTGGTATATTCATCCTAGCACGGATTACTTCAGTGGTAATCACCTGAAGCAAACTTTGACTGTGAGTTCCGAAAGTTGACTTGCCTGCCTGCGCGATTGTACATTGACTGGAACAGGTCCATCGAGAGAGCGGTACCGGCGACGCCGTGCAGCTGAATGTTGTGCAAGACACTTCCCACTTCCAGACTCAGGTCACAACTTCTCAGCCCGTTGGTAAGATCTGGGGTCCTTGGCTATGGTATCTCGTAAGTTTGGAGAATAGATTATACGTTTGTATTCTCTGACATCCGGACAGAATGATGGCAACATTGCAGATGCAGCAAGAAAATACAAAGAGGAATTGGCCAAATGGCCTTATCAATGGGTCAACGATACCGCGTATCATTCACGTGGTTCTGTAACTGGAGCTCTCAAGCTCTCTGATGGAAGGCTCGCGGCTGGTGCAGCTGTATTTCTCGGCGACTCTGATGTCAAGGCACCTCTTGCACAAGGATCCAATTACTACTATACAACTTATGCCGATGCCTCTGGTAAATTCAGCTTCGCCAACGTTCGTACTGGCAAATATGGACTATATGCTTGGTCAAATGGTGGCAAGATAAGTGACGTCTACACAAACTACACTAAATCTGGCATCGATGTCAAGGGCAAGACTAACCTATCCACCCTGACCTGGTCAGTCCCGAGCAACAAACGCATCTTCCAAATCGGTGACTTTGACAAGAAGACCGTCGGCTTCACTAACAGCGGACCCTATCACCATGGTCTTGCCGCTGCATCACCAGCGAATTGCACCTTCACTGTCGGTACCTCATATTCCTCCTCCTGGTACTACGCATCCTCTAGTCTCGGAACTTGGAATGTGGAGTTCTCCATTCCTAAGCTCGAAAAGTCAACTGCTAGACTTATCATCTCGTTGGCTGGATACTCGCAAAGCACCGCTTTGACAGTCTCAGCTAATGGTGTTGTGTTGGGAAGCTTGGACAAGAATAACGTTAGTACTGATGCAGCGGTTTACAGATCAGGAACTGTTAGTGGAGAGTGGCACCAATTTGAGTATGTGGTTGACAATCTCAAGCAAGGGAAGAACGTTTTGAGTTTCGAAGTCGATAGATATGTTTTGTGGAGGGGTTTCTTGTGGGATGCAGTTGCCCTTGAGTGGGTTTGATCATTGCTGTTGATATGTCCACGACGACAATGGTTTTCATCGCAGCTCGATCCGATCGCTGTATTGCTAGTGCTTCGACATTGCGAAACATTGTAGATGTGAAGGAGCAAGAGCTTGTGGCAGGGGGAAAGCACAGAAGTCTTGCCTCGGCAAAACGCCTGCCCCGATGAACATTCATAGCAAGCGAAACGGTTGTCCTCCTGGTCACTTCTTTCCTTTCTCTGTTTTCTCCACACTGCGACACTGCGACAACGATTTTTAGGTTTGCGAGAAGGGGATACGGAAGGAGCATGCCATTGACAACATGAACATGAACCCCACATCTTGCCCCACCAACAACCTTACATGATCTTGTACACCCGGCCTGCAGCCCTTTTGCCTGCTTGGACTCCGCATTGCAAGTATACATGCATAACGGCAACTCGTAGACGGAACTAAAATGTTCCAGCAACCACTTCGTAGACCTGTCTTTCTACTGAGTACTCATCGTGAGGGGAAGCTTTAGTGTGTGGAAATGCGATGTACGTAGAAACAAAGGTGAGCTATGACTTGGATACAAATATCCAGGTCAAACTGCAATGTCTTGAGAATTGGTTGTACTGCTTCAAACCACTGCCACAGCATTATTAGTCTTTGTACATCTGGGATCTCATCATGCAACTTATTGTATCAGCTCTAATATGTTTGATTCCGGCTGTCTTAAGCAGTCCGTTTGGAGGTCTAAATTACCTCAACTCTCTGGTGGATCCACACTGACTGCTTACAGGTTTTGCGAAGCGATGCCCAAAGACTCCTACCAACGCGAATAAATACGACGCGAGGCTTCCAGATCCCTTCAGATTTGCAAACGGTAGACCTGTCAAGACCCTCTCAGATTTCGCGTGTCGCCAACGCGAAGTAAGCGAGCTTTTCCAGACCCTTGAGCTGGGAGTCAAGCCAGGAGATCCAGACACTGTATCTGGCTCCATATCTGGTTCCAATCTGACGGTCAAGGTCTCTGTGCATGGCAGAACCATATCCTTTACACCCACTATCACCTACCCGCCAAATGGAACTGCCCCTTACCCGGCTATCGTTGCATTCGGAGGTCTCACCATCCCTGCTCCCTCTGGTGTAGCCATCATCACATACAACAACGACGAAATCGGTGCTCAGATCAATCAGAGTAGCCGTGGTCAAGGAAAGTTCTTCGAACTCTACCCGAACAAGGCCGCCAATGGTGCCATGACAGCATGGGCGTATGGTGTGAGCCGCATCATCGATGCTCTGGAGATGTTACCAGACGCCAGTATCAATACGAGAAAAATTGCCATCACTGGCTGCTCTAGGAATGGAAAAGGAGCACTGGTCGCGGGTGCACTTGACAGTCGTATTGCTCTCACGATCCCTCAGGAAAGTGGTTCTGGTGGAACTGCATGTTGGCGTCTCAGTGATTACGAGAATCACAATGGTTCGACTCAGACCGCGTCAGAAATCGTGCAAGAGAATGTCTGGTTCGCTACACAGTTTGATGAGTTTGCCAACACCACTGATATGCTACCATTCGACCACCACATGCTGGCTGGACTCGTAGCTCCCAGAGGTCTTTTGGTCATCGACAACATCGGCTACGAATGGCTCGGACCTTGGAGCTCTTTCGGATGTATGTCAGCCGCTCGCAGAATTTTTCAGGCTCTTGGAACATCTGATCATTTGGGTTATTCAATGTCTCCTAGCCATCTCCATTGTTCGTTTCCATCGTACCAGGGCCCTCAACTCCAAGCCTTCATTGACAAATTCCTCTTCGACAAAGACTCAGACACAGACTTCTTCACGCCAGCTGGTAACATCACATTTGATGATGCACAATGGATTGACTGGTCGACTCCAAATCTGCGTAGAGGATGAGTCCAACATTTCGGATTTTACGCCCACTCATGCATGAGTTGGTGTTGCTCTTTGATCGCTTACTGTGCCTGCTCGCTCCTTTATTCCAGAACTTGTTTTCATTACTTTCGGCCGCAAGTTTGTTCTCTCTTTACCGCTGTGTTTCCTCCAATCATACTATAACCGTATTTAGCCTGACCAAAAAGATCAAAGATGCTTTCTGTGTGTGCAGATCTTCTGTCGGAGTTCCTGTTCCTGGGTTTTCCGTATACGATTACCCCGCGATCAGAACCCTCCATGGTCTGTGTGCTCGTGTTATTGATACCCCGTGGGGCCGGTATATTTAGCCTGAACATGTCTCGGACGGCATCGTTAGTTTGACGTTGGATCGTGCATGCCATGCATCAGTTTATATACCATAACACATCCTTCAGAGTATTGGGACGTGACATACATAGTGCCAGCACTAATACACATCATGTTCAGCAAGCAATTTGTGGCTTTTGCCGCCGTTCTGGCCTCGTCCTTCTTCTCTCCAATCAATGCCGTCCCTCTCGATACATCAATAGAGGCTAGAGAGCCTGGATGTACTCATTGGGTAGACACATGGGTATCCATGCCACAGCTTACTGAGCCTGCCAACCTACCCAATCCACCATTCAATCAAACGGGTTCTGTATTCGTCAACAGCACCATTCGCCAGACCCTGCATATGTCAATTGGTGGCCCACAAATTAGGATCCGCCTTTCCAACGTGTTCGGTGCCACTCAACTCAACATCACAGCGGTAACAGTTGCGTTGCCATTCAACAACTCGGCTGGACAGAGCGTCATCGAAACCAAAACTGTCCAGACTGTTACTTTCTCAGGCAACAACTCCATCATCATCCCGGACGGCTCCCTCGCTGTTTCTGATCCTATTCACTTCCCAATCGAAGCCCAGTCTGAGCTTGCTGTGTCGATATATCTTGCTGGTGGACAGCTCGGTAACAGCATTACTTCACATCCGGGATCTCGCACGACTTCTTTCTATCAGTTCGGCAATGCAGTCAGTGCGGCCAACTTGACCGATGCTTCCGTACAGAGCGTTGCACATTGGTATTTCCTGTCTGCTGTGGAAGTTTGGTCGCCTCCACAAGCAAGAGGCTTTGCGATTGTTGGAGACTCCATCACTGATGGCCGTGGTTCAACGACAAATGCCAACAACCGTTGGCCCGACCTGGTCCTGGCACGCATGCAGAAGAACCCTTCCACCAGAGACATTGGTGTCCTAAACCAGGCCGCCGGTGGAAATCGCGTCTTAGCAGATGGCTTGGGTCCGAATGCGCTCGGTCGCATTGATCGTGATGTGCTGGCTCAGTCTGGCATAAAGTACTCCATGATTTTCGAGGGTGTCAATGATATCGGAACTGCTGCTTCCACTGCAGCTGCTCAGGATTTCGTCTACAACCAGTTGATTCAGGCTTATGAGCAGATCATCACTCGCATCCATACATTTGGCATTCCAGTATTTGCTGCTACCATCACACCGTTCTCGGCTCCAAACAGCACTATCCAGGCATACAGCACTCCAGAACGCGAGGTGACCAGACAGCGTGTCAACCAGTGGATTCGCACGAGCGGCAAATTTGACGCAGTCTTGGACTTCGACAAGGTCGTGAGAAGCCCGGCGAATCAGAGTATGCTGGCTGATCAGTACAACTCAGGTGACTACTTGCACCCGAGTCCAGCTGGGTACCAAGCCATTGCAGACAGCTTTGATCTGAACTTATTCAATCGGTTCGCTGGTGGAGTAAGCAGCTACATGTAACGAGTCTTGATTAGCGAGCAAGCAATATCAAGCTTTGTGTTACAAGCCAACTTCACATCCCCATGCTCTTAGCCTTGCATAATGTGAGCTTGGAACGATTCTTAGTGCGAGTGTGGTCAATTGCGTGTACCTCTCCGACGTGGTTCCACGCGTTTAATCTATTAGTATCAGCCATAAGCAGCAGTTCCAGCCATTTTGCGAGCCTAGACGAGGCTAGACGCACGAGATCCATTATGTGTAGTCATAATAGGGTGATAGAATAAGCTTCGAACGGGAAGATGCCGACGCATGAAACAATGTGAAACTTCGCTAAATCCTGTTGAAACCACTTGTTCAAAAGTGAGCCAAGTCATCGGGGCTATTGAAGCATTCCCATTTGACGACTAGACCTATAAGCATGGTTTGTCAAGTGTAGTCCCTACGTCGATCCGGTAATCTTTGCCTGGGTTTGATTGATTTTGCCTAAAGCTCTGACAACGAGGACTCGTCAGCACAACACAACGTCGAAAGCATCCATGTGCCCGAACAGCCGGAGAAGCTGCCATATAGATGCGAGCGAGTGGTATAAGTAGACGGACAGCATCTCATATCCTAGCCCAAGCACAAACTTCAATCCAGCCTCACCCACAACCACTTTGTTCTCAATCCTCAGACATCATGAAGTCCGCAATCGCCGCTATCCCCTTCATCCTCATGGGCTCCACTGCCATGGCTGCTCCTCTCGAGAAGCGTGCATGTCCCAACATCCATATCTTTGGTGCTCGTGAGACCACCGCCCCAGCTGGTTACGGTTCTGCGGGCACTGTCGTCAACCTCATCTTGAACGCACACCCCGGCTCAACTGCCGAAGTCATCAACTACCCAGCCGCTGGAGGCAACAGCTACGGGTCCTCAGTCCAGGCTGGAGTCAAGGCCGTTACCAACCAGATCAACAGCTTTGCCGCATCTTGCCCCAACACCCAGCTGGTGTATGTTGGATACTCTCAA
>SWBH01000152.1:0-18496 GCA_024195465.1 Aureobasidium sp. EXF-8845 | reverse complement strand
GATTATACGCTCTGTCTCCTCGAGACAACGAGCCTCCTCTTGTGCGTTTTCCTCGGCGAATTGCTCCAGAGGGTACTTGAGCATGGGGAATGGTGCTTGAGGCCAGTCGAAGGCAGGGATATCGAGCTTGTGAATAGGCTTGCTGCGAGTAGTGGAAAGAGAGCCAAACATGCGGCCGTGGAAGCCAGACTTGAAGGACAAGATACTGAGTTGTGGAGCGCCAGGGGCCTGGTTGTTCATGGAAGTTTCCATCTCTTCCTCGGTGAAGTCAACCTCAGGGCCACCACGTTCCTGCCCTCTCTTCCACATGAAGGCAGCCTTGAAAGCGAGCTCGTTGGCATCACTGCCAGATTGACCAGTAAAGACTTGGTTGCAACCCTTGGGAGCTACGCGCAGAATACCAGTCTCGAGAATCTCAGCCCAATCGTGTTGAGGGAAGTTTCCCAATGCAGGTCTGTTGATGATGGCTGAAGCCATATCCTTGGATGTAGCAGCCAGCAGTAGCGAAGGATTGGAGTAACCGACAGGAATGGAAGCAATCTGAGCGTAGACATCGAGCAAGACATTGCCGTCGAGATCAGCAATGTAGTTGCCGAAGCTATCTTGGTAGTTACCCATCATGTTCAAACTGCGCGTGTCAAAGACTTTGTCCAAGTGTCTAATAGCTTCCTTGCTCTTGGGTCCAGGAATGGCGGTTCGGACCATGGGGCCTTGAGGCTCGTCGGGGAAGAAGGGCTGATCGAAGGCATCTGGAACTGATGCAGAAACCGCTGCCGCTGTAGCCTGTTTACGATCCTGGAACATGATCAGTCAGTGGCAGGTACTTCTAGACTGTTGAGTTGTGAAGACCCGAACATACTGTCTGAGTAGCTAGAGCACGGCTTGTAGCTCGGAGTGCAGGACGAATGACAGCACGACGAAGTGAAGGTACCGTCAGACGGCCCATATTACGAAGGACAGAAGCCATTGTAAGATGTGTGAGTAAGCAACAAGACAAGTTTCAATTGACAAGTCGAATGCTCTGTTTATTCGTCTTGGAAATTGTGGGGAAGTTGCGGAGTTGAAGCGGGGGTCCTTTCCTGACCAGATTGTCGACGGTGTGTTTAGAGGACAAACAGAGGCAAGTACAAAAAGGTTGGCGTAGAGGAAGGAAGAAGGGAAGGAACAGAGGACCCTGCCACTATTTTACTGTACAACCACTCTGGTATCTTTCGGTCGACTCATTCTTCGCCGCACACGCAGCGATAGGCGGAGCCTTATCAGATCCGACCCCTCAGCTCTTGCCCGCTCAGGAAGGCTCAACCGACGCGCATCCTTGCAGTCAGAGTATCGTATGAGTGGACTAGCGACAGCAACCACAGCTTGCGATTGCTTTTACGTACACACAAAGTCTCATGACTAGGCAGGAGCAGGAGTGGTGGTGCTTGGACAGGAACGGGCACAAATGATCCTTTGGACTTTCCCGACGGAAAACAATACGGAAAGCTTAAAAAGTCATGGCTCTCCAAACAGTCGAACAAATATTGTAGTCCGTCCTGTTGTGCCAGGCGGGGTACTTGTATTACACTGTATACCAGTCCCTTCTATAATCTGTTCGTAATTCGTGATTCGTAAATTCATCCTGCCGACTTTTTGACTCGTGGAGTTGGAGTCCAAATTCGACTAGATCTGTCACTAGTCTGTTGACTTCCAAACAACGTGTCAGTCCTTCCAGGTGTACGACCTCCTATCCGTGAGGCCAGTAGACGCGCGGCAGGTGTCATATTCGCTCCAGGTGTTTGACGTTCTATCGCAGGACTGCTAGTGAATCTTGGTGTCGGAGTCCGTCCATCTTGTCCCGTCAAAGCAGCCAATCTGCCCCCAGCTACAGGCTTTCTCCTCTGCATGTTCGATTTCTCGACCAGTCGATGGTGGATTTCCTCTCTCTTACTTTGGGCTTGCAACTTGAAAGGATTGTGAGCCGCTTCGGCGTCAGCTGTAGGAAACAAAGCCATAGCAGATGCACGTTCTGCCGCATCTGCCTCGGCCTCGGAGACAGGCACGCCCTTCGGAGGATCCAGTTCGTGAGGTAGCGGTTCAGCGTCGACAAAAGCGTACCCCTTGACTCGGGGTGTCTCAGCACCAGAGTAACCTGCGTCTGTCGAGGATGGGCGTGGTCGACCGGCAATGGCAGCATCGATCGCAGACATGGAAGGTGAGGGCGGAATTTGTGACTCCTCGGAGAGAGCCACGGGCATGCGTGTAGAAGCGTAAGATACGGCTTTGGGAGGAGCGACCGAGGCGGCTTGGGCGCGATCGAATTGTGTCTCATGTGTGTCCTCTACACCCTCTGGCGCGAACATTAAAGTGTTACGCGGACCTTGACGACTAGGAAATGAGTCGAAAGAAGCAGAGCGATCGTCGAGGTTTTGCGACGGGCGAGTTACAAGGGCTGTTGACTGTGAGGGCGTACTTGACAGAAGCTTCTGCTGAGCCACTTGTTGCTTGGACGGCAACTTGTTGCCGTTGTAAAAGAATGCGTACTTGTCAGCTCGCTTTTGGTTCTGACGATCAAGAAGGGAGTTGAAGGATTCGTTGTCCTCAGACGTGTATTTGGCTTGGAAAGCGCCGAGGGAGAGCGAAGTGTCTATTGGCGGCTTAGAGATCTCCGCGCTACTAGAAGCCACCGAGGGAGCGACAGAGGGAGTCCTCATAGGTGTTGTCCCCTGCCAACCGCGCGGAGTTGCTGAGGGAGCTAGAGAGGTGCCTCTTCTTGCTCGAGGACCGGGAGTCATGGCTTGGTGTAGTTTGCGGCCGGCATCTCGGATCCAGTCGTTGTTGTTCGAGTCTAGGGCTTCCAGATACTCCTGCTGCGCTTGGCTCTCCAGTAGTCCGGGGAAGTAATCGCGGGCGATGATGTGCGAGAGTGCGTCGGTGTAGACATCTTCGTCGACTACTTGCGATGGGCGTTTGATGCGCTTTGTCGGCGGCGGAGGCGGCATGAGTTGAGTGTCGGCATTACGTTTGGCTAATGCTTGCGACGAAGGCGTCGTCATGTTGGCGGTTCCGACATGCAGAGGATGTGTGAGGATTAAAGAAGGACAAAGATGGCGAGGCATCGAAGATGATGCAACTCGTTCAAATTCTCTTGGCGGACTCGAGTTCGCATGTGAAAGAGATGCAAATCCACCACCCATTTCTTTGACCACTTTCGGATCATCGAAAACATGTCAACCGAAACGGAGCCAGAAATCTCACCGAGTGTCGACATGACCGATGTAGAGTCTAGCACTACAGTCAAACGAAAACACTCCGAGAAGACATCTTCGACAGTCACTCAATTCACCATTCGCAACCCACCATGGTCATACCTTCAACTTTCTCTAATCACAAATTCGCCAAATCATCAATTGGACGCCTTGACTGCGCACTTGCACCTTCGTGCTGCTCTATCTCAATTTTTAGGTCTTCACGGAACCGCTATACCCATCGACATTCTCAAGCTACACAACAACAACGTTCACATTCGCGTGCCCAGCGAAGATGCGAGTGCCGTGGTGATAGCTGTTGGCGGTTGGGTTGGTAAAGCTGGTGAAGGCTGGAGAGTCAAAAACTCTGCATCTTGGGGCGCCGGTCTGTACTCAAGTACCACTGCTATTGATTTGTTCAAATGATCTATCGACTGGCACTCAATCAGCAACATCATTATTGGAAGGATCAACAAATATTGCCACTATTCACGAACGAAGGCTCAATCATTTCTCGCTCGGCGAAAACGTCGCGTACGAAGTCAGGCATGCGAGGTGTACGGAATACATCTCAGCATAGGAGGAAGCACTCACGATATCGAGAGGAGGTGACACTGGCTAGTCATGTCCAATGCCCGAGATACTGGAGGATCTTGTACTATCAAGATCACCTGTGGACTCGGGAAGGAGTGGCTGGGTATCGAAGCTTGAAGACTATTCTGTCTGCGCAAAGGAAGGCGTTGGAGGCAGAAGGATCTGCCTCCTATGTCACACAGAGGACCATGAAGATGTGCCTTGCCGTACTCTCGAAACGTAATGAGTCGGCCGTTCGGACTGGTTGCTCGGTCTGTACCCGATAGTCATGTTCTCGAAGCAAAAAGAATCATAGAGATTAAACATAAAGCGAGAAGTGATTAGCACATAGCACTATCGGACCGAAACAATTACAAGACAAATGATAATTTGTTTAATCGAGCAAGCTTTGATAGTCAAGGCTGTGCTCGGAAGAAGCCTCTTCGTTTACCGCTAGATCGTCTAGTTGTCTACTATACTACGAAGCGAGTCGAGATATAACCTCAGTCTTGTGTGGTCTAGAAACCATCTATGCGTAGTTGGCAGTTGCGGTAACTCTGACATCACCGGTCTGGGAGACGTTCTTGACGGTTACGGTTCCACCGCTCACGGAGGTTACACGGATCCATGCTTGAGTAGCGCCCGAGCCTGCGGAAATTTCAAAGAAGTTGTAGGTGGTTCTGGTGGCAGCCTTCCATGTCTTGCCGGAATCGATGCTGACCTCGAGCTTGGTGGTGCGGAGCTTGGCGTTGACGACTTGAGCAGAGAACCAGTACTGGGAAACACCAGACTTCATGTGGATGGAAAGGGGAGAAGTGATGGGGCAGGGAACATAGTCCCAACTGATGGGGATAATGCCCTTGCTCTTGTCGGCCAATTTGGGGAAGGCATCCTCATACAGGTCGAGGTGGTTGGTACCGCATCCAGGGCACTGATCGGTGACCATTGCGGTGATGCTGTTGCCGTTGGGACCCTTCACCGAGACACACGAACCGCACTCGGCCGCGTTACTCCAGTTGGAGTCTGAGAGAGCAGTTCCGTAGACTCCAGAGGGAAGAGTGTACTGAGTGAACGAGCACTGACCACCTGAGGTGTTACCGCCGTAGTAAGTGGCCTGGCCAGACAGAGCGCGCTTGGCGATGGTGTTGGGATTGGCTGAGACGGGCAAAGCAGCACCGAAAGCAGCAGAGGCAAAGGCCGAGATGGCAGCAAGAGTAGAGATGGAGAAAAGCATCTTGAAAAGAATGATATGACAGAACCTGCTGTCTTTGGTTTAAGTGGTCTGAGAAAGACCGGATGAAGAAGAGAATGGAGTGCGATGAAAGAGAGCAAGGCTTCAATGGCAAACCTTTAGATATTTTATACTTGACCTTAAATGTTATTGACGGGCACGGGATGAGCCTTGAGGTACGCAGGCATGGGTAGATTGGGTCTAATGCAGAGAAGTTTGCACAGGCGGCGGATCTGTGTTTCAAGTTCATTAGACGAGGGTTGTGGTTCGGACGATGAAATCGAGGCTCGACCCGATGTCTGCACGTCAAGGCAGGTGTCAGGGATATGATGGATCGGTTGAACGGCATAGGACGGCAGATGAGAAATCACAAAGGCATTTGGCGACTTGAGCCATGGTGTCAGACAGTGGTGGTCTGGTTGCTAGGCTGCGGGTGGGTGAAAGCGGAGGAGGAAAGAGGGCCGACTTTGACTGTTTGTTTCAACATTATTTGGGCAAAAGCAATGGAGGAGTGGTTCAGCCACAGTTGCAGCCACAATGAGCAGCGCCACAGAAGGTGTGCATGTGAAAGACCAGCACTCTAGACACAACAAACGCACCTTGTCGCCGGCGAAGGAAGTTGCGCCGATCGCCAGAGACTGCTTCAGACCATGGCTACGGCCTCATGACCCACACGATCCGGAACGAAGCTCATAGTCTAGTCAACAAGCACCATGGACGAGGTCGAAAACCCGCAGGTCAAGGCTCCTGAACAAGAGAGCCCCAGCATCGTCACACCCGCTAAGGATACCGTCGAGACGCTGCAGCTCGACAATCTCCCTGTTGTCCCACCTGTAGACCACCAAGCGGCCGACAACGACACATCCAAGCGACCAGTGTTGAAACGCGACTTGTCGGCGCCGCCGCCCAAGCAGCCACCACCCGCCGTGCCTGACTTCGACCCCAGCCAGGACCCTCCAGACTCTCTGACACTTGCCCAACTCAAGAGTCTCCGCGCTGCTTTTCCCGTCCTGCAAGCCCACCTCCAACAGCCTGTTCCCTTGGCCACCGTTTACGACTTTGATTACCGCGACTCGCAATCTTTCCCCGTCGAACTTGAAGAATGGTTCACATACAGCGAGAAAGAGAGGGCGAAGCTACGTCAGATCAATGCTGCCTTTGATCATGCATGGAAGGCACATACCGCCCAAGAGCCCATTCCAGACTGGACCGCCTCACCCCAGTTGGGCATGAACTTTGTTGCCAATCTGCTACACGACCTACAACTCGGTACTCCTCACCAGCAGAATCAAGCTCTCCAAGTCTTGACATACATCTCTCTGGGTACATGGGAAGAGACTGCCGGCAGAGAGACTCCCAATCCATTCTTTGCTGTTCTTGGCTCCAACCAACCACAGGTCACAGCTGGTCTCCCTAATTATGCTGGCGCAACATTTCAGATGCAAATAATGATCAATACACTCTGCATGCTTTCACAGCAAGGTGCTGTGCCGTTGGTCTATTCTCTCATGAAGTCTGTTTGTGAGAGGGATCTCACTGCTTCGGCCCAGAACGAGGAGTCTTTGAAATATGTCGAGGGTGATGAGAGCATCGACGTCTGGTGCACTCTCACACTCATATATCTGTTCGTCGAACTAAGTCGCATCTCGGAGGGTACGCCTGATGCACATGTATTGCATAGAGAACTTGGTAAGTTACAACCTTGTTATCTGTGTCGCTTCGAAGCTTACCTTGCACCAAGCTTTAATCAAACCTGATCTGTTGATCACATGTACCAACATGATCGCTCAGATGAGATGGGACGACTTTGCCCCTGTTCCGCAGACAAAGGTGCGTATGGAATGTATACTCGTCCGGGGCAATACTGACTCGTTATTAGGTTTTCCTGTTACTATGGAAGACTATTCTCATCTCCTTCGGTGGCATCGAAACAGCCGATAAGGTCAAATCTTCGTTCCAGGAAAATGTCGGCGAAAAAGACGAGCGTGGCCACCCGCTCATCACCGCTTCCCCACTGGACTACCATCTCTTCAGACAAGAGATTACATCAAAGTATCCTGCATATCAGCCGCCACCCCCATTGTTTGCGTTCGAGCCTGAGAATAACACAATCTTGCCGCCCCTTCGTCACAGACAGACAAAGATTGACAGTAATGACAACACTGCATCGACAGGAACCGGTGTCCACGGCTCTTCTATCTTCCACCAGGCAGTACACATAGCCACTCCGGCACCATCACCTCCGCCTTCTCCAGCTGGTCCAGGAGGTAAAGGCACCAAGAAACAGAACTACCAGACCAACCAGATGTTCCCCTTCCTCTATCCACCACTTGATGAAACCAGCAATGACTTGGGCGGTAAGGGCTCGACTGAATTGCAAGACGCTTTAGCAGGCAGGAAATGGAGAGGAAGTGACGTTCCAGCTTCTATCCTTGAAGCCGCCGACTTGTTCTCCAAGCGCATGAGGGCCACCAGAGCAATGAAACAGCTTTGGGATACCAGAATCGACTACATGAAGTTTGAGAGAGGATGGTCAGATGACAATCTTGACATCGACGTAGAGAAACTTGATCTCTATGAGCCCCATGAGAATGGCTTTCCTCACGAGGATGGCTTTTCCTCAGCTGAGTACGAATATGCAGCGCAAGAACCAGAGAGGCCAAAGGACCAAGAGCCTCTGTCCGAGAACGATAAGATCTTGGAAGCAGTTGCGAATTTCTACCGCGATGTTCTGCCACAAATGCAGTCTGTGGTGTTTGTGCTGCTTAAAGGCATGGCGAGAGTCTATGCAGATACCACTGCCAACCCTCAAGCTCAGGCTTTTGAAAATGGTCACGTTCCTGATGGCATATCGATATCTGCCGAACAAGTCGATGCTTCTCGATCTACAGAAATTACCGGCAAAGCTGTGTCATCCATTTTGCTACTATTGCTAAAATGGTTTAAGCTATCGCACGTTCTTCGATTCGAATATCTCAATCAATTGCTCCTGGACTCAGGATACATCATCGCTGTCTTGCGAATTTGGCAATGGCAAGACATTGGACGCGCCTGTCACTTCATGCTAGACAGACCGGAACTTGATTTCTTCCACTTCTGCCGCGCACACTCGAGAAATGCAATCATACCGGACTTTGTAGCGATCGATGACGCAGTAGAGTCCGAAGACGAGGCAATGCCTCCGCCCATCAAATTCCGCAGAGAATCTGAAGCCATCTCAGAGGTTTCGGTCAGCTCAGTCCCGCCAGACTATACCACTCACCCCCCGGAGGTTGACGAACTTGGCTACTTGACTCAAACGCCTCCGCCTGCACCTATTCAGACCTACTCCTACCGCAACACTTTCACCTACATCAACTACCTGCGCGTACTACAGAAGATCACTCGCCGCAAAGCGCATCGTTCTCTGCTCTTGGTGTCCTATAAGTCGTCCAACGTGCTGAAGAAGTCGCTACGGGTGCCTGTTGACATGATGAGATACTACACACTCAAGCTCTTCAAGACTCAAGTGCCATACTGCGGTCGCAAATGGCGTCAAAGCAACATGAAGATCATCACAGCAGTATGGCTCAGCGTTCCTTCCGAACTTCGAGATGATTGGCTTTCCGGCGGTGGTGGCGGTATGGGCGGAGCGGGTCCTGGAGACGTGGATGGCACGGTAGAGGAAGCCCTGCCTCTCGAGCAATCACTGCGTAGTCTCACGCACTGGTGGAATGTGCGCAATTACCCTGACAAAATGGGTGTGGAGAAGAAGTTGGTGACGGAAGAGCAAGATTTCTTTGCCAAAGAGCTGGAAAAGATGGAATTGATAAGGATTGAAGATGAGATGCTCGACGAGAGTATTATTGACGAATCATGGGGTCAGCCTATGGAGCATTATGCATAGCTAGAGGGTGACTATTTTCTACCAAGCACCTTTTCAGCGTCCTTTTATCAGAAGCAAATATGCATTTCCCTCTTTATCATCAAACGTTTTCCTTTTCTGAGAACACGCCCTTTTGTACCGCCAGCCTTGCCTGAACTAACTCCGTGCCCCGAGCATACAACCTGAAGAGACTTATAAGGATAATGATGACTCCTTGAGACATAAGGGTGTCTGCAAGTGAAGGCTCACCGCTCAACAAGGAGCCGATAAAAGTAGAAAACACAAGCATCAAAGGGAAGGCCAGAGCATTGATATATCTCTGCACAGCATCATCGAATCCGCAAAGAGCGAGAAGATACCGATGAACGCCGAATTTGAGCTCGATGGCAACCACGATGGGCAAAGCGAGGACGAGTCCGAGGAGTTTAGATGTGAGAAATGAACGTTTGTGAATATCGTTAGAGGCAGACTAAGCCTCGTCGACGATGATGCCCCACTCGTGCTGCTCGTTACCATACATGATGTCTGAGAGCCAACTGCGGACGAGCTTGGCGTAGATGCCGGTCTTGCCCTCAGCCAAGGGGATCTCGAGTTCGTGGTTCTTCCAGCCGATGAGACCGACGGGGGCAACGAAGAAGGCAGTACCAGCGGCAAAGGCCTCGATGAGACGGCCGTCCTCGTACGCGTCAAGGATCTCTTGCATGGTGAACTTGCGCTCGATGACCTCGAGGCTCTCAACGTCGTACTTGGAGGCATTTTCGGTGGAAAGACGCTCCTGTGCGATTTGGAGCACACTGGCGCGAGTGACACCCTCGAGAATCAAGTTGTCCTCGAGAGGTGCGGTGATGAGTTGCTGCTGACCTTCCTTGGTCTTCCACACGACAAAGAAGTTACTGGCACCGGCTTCGGTGACGCTGGCATTGTTGCCGAACAACCACAAGATCTGATCGTAACCACGAGCGCGGGCTTCGCCTTGTCCGACGAGAGAAGGACCGTAGTTGGCACCGAGCTTTGCGTAACCGAAACCGCCAGGCCATGCGCGGATGGAGTCTTCCTTGCTTGCCAAAAGCTTGAGACCCTGGGCCTTTGTAACGGCCTCGCTGAGGTCGGGGTTGACAGCCGAAGGAGCAGGCAAGTTGCGAGGATCCGACCAGTCAGGGAATACAGCAATGATCACGTAGAGAAGAGCCTCCTTAGGGACCTGAACTCCGAGACCAGGATCTGTGCCGATGAAAGTGGGACGTAGATAGAGGAAACCGCCCTTATTGGGGAGCCACTTGGGACCATCAAGAGCACAGAGTTTCTTGATGAGAATCTCCAGTTGATCAGCAGGGAAGTCGGGCAGAGAGATACGAGCGGCACTTCTGCGCAGACGCTCGCAGTTGCGGCGAACACGGAACAAACGCAGCTTGCCATCTTCTCCATGATAGAGCTTTAGCCCTTCAAAGCATTCAGTAGCGTAGTGAAGAACTGACGCAGTAGGCATGATGCTCAATGGACCATATGCCTTGATCTCGGGAGCCTCCCATCCATCCTCTAGAGTCCAGCGTGCGGTGAGCATATGATCGGTACAGGTGCGCATTCTCTTGAGCTCCTCACTGCCAGCAGCAGGAGGATCTCTCGGTGCGCCGGTCTTGGTGATCTTCAACTTTGATGCATCGAGGTGTGCGGTTTGTGCGTTGGAGGCGAGGTTGTGTTCAATGCCGGCCTTGGTCAATGACTTAGCAGTGGGTGTGGCAGTGCCAGAGGCAGGAGGTGTCATGTCTTGTGCACCCATATTGGCGATGTGTGATGAGCCTTCGAAAGTTGTTGTGTCCGGAGTGTGGGTTTTGGTTGTGAGTTTACTCGAATCAGCGAAAACTTTAGTATGAACCTCAATTGATATAATGTCTTGTGTTGATAAAAAGTAATGTCGAAGGGAGGCTGTGGGGTCCTACAAGGTATTTGTATAGACAACGCCTTTCGCCGCCGATAAAGGAGCGTCGTGAATTAAGCAAGAATGAGTCAATGGTGCTTGGTACTGCGTCCGCTATCCGCGATGATGACCAGAAGTCTATTTCTTCATACAATCTCTTATCTCTCTAACAACTCACGCCCTTGTATATGCACGCCTTACGCCTTTTGTTATCTTCCACGCCCTAATTGTGAAATTTTTCTTGTGCTTTGTATCGGATATTCGCGGTCTATATCCGATCATGGGGGAGCTTGATCCGAACGCAATGGGCTTCTTTACTCGCGTGACTGCAATCAAATACAGACTCAGACTGCACATAACCCATGAAGAGCACAGAGGATTGAGCCAGGGATAGAGCTCTGTTAGATATGTGACACAACATCAATAATGGAGAAAGTACGATATCTCATAAGGGAGTGCACATGAAGCACTAAAGCAGTGAGCTTAGACGTTCTGAAATATTAGTCTGCATTCCACCCAATGAAGAGATCTGACGCCACGACGCATTATCCGCTTATCTCTGACGACCTCACGGCTTGTTCTAACATTTTCCGAACATCGTTACAACATCTTTCGAACATCTTCGAAACATATGTCGGATCTCAACACTCAAATTCTTTTCTTCGGTTGTTCAAAAGATTCCTCTCATAGCAGATAATCTCGAAGATGTTGGGTCATCATTGTAATATTATCGGAATAATATTCCAATAGAATGAAGATTCTAGCATGCTAGAAGTATGCTAGAAGTATGCTAGAAGTATGCTAGAAGTATGCTTCAAGTATGCTTCAAGTATGCTTCAAGTATGCTTCAAGTATGCTTCAAGTACACTTCAACCATGGTTCAAGTATGGTGCAAGTATGGTTGACTCTTGATGTAGTCGCGAACCGATTTTAAACGCTTCTCAAGTTCTACCTCCCGGATGAATCTTAGATGAATTTAAGATACATCTGAGATCAATTGAGGATTAATTCTGGGTTAATCACGACTCAATGCTTCGCGATTGAACTCTTGTTCGCGGCGATGTAATGCCCTCTGCGCCCATACTAGACGTGCGATACAGATTTCGAAACAAATTCGAGCTGACTGTACTCTAGGATCAGACCTTGCCACGATTCGTCGAGCCGTCTAAAATAAAGTCATCGAAGTTCAACCCAGCATATGCTGAACTGATGCTCAGCATATGCTCAACTTAAGTTCGTATGTACACCCCATTCACGGAACTATAGAGTATTCTGATCTAATCGCTGAGCGAATATCAGTGAAAGTACGGCTGCGGATATTGTGCGATTTATCGACAATATCGTCGAGCACATGCTGTATAGTGACCTCGACCTCATCCTCGACTCCGGGCGCAACTCTACGCGCTCTGAGTCGCGATCTCACTCGAGCGTGATCCCTATGCGACCATATCATTTGACATGCTCAACATCCTGGGCTACCCCGACTGACCTTGCAAATTCACATAGTCCCAAGACGCCAGTATGCCTCTACGCACTAGAAGTCAAGCTTGGAGATCGCCGAGCCGACCGTCCGTCTACGCTCTTACTAGGAAAGTTCTTGATCCCGCTCGCCGATATTGGCTGGTTACCCGGGCAATTTCAGCGCGTCGTGTGTACGCGAACGAGATACAAACCTTGTCTCGTCGGCCCTCTTATCTCTTGAGCAACACAAAACACTGCAAAAGACTGCAAGATTTTACTGCAATTTCTGTACTCGAAACTCACAAGCCTTCTCTGGTAAGACCGGCTCACGAGGTCTATTGCGGCGTTATACTGACCATGACAGAATATCTCGTACAACAATGAGATACACAATCACGACGGTTGACTACCCTGAGATGAAGAGGCCCGACCTCCAAGATTTGCTTCGAGCTCGAAAACTTCCTCGCACCGGCAATAAGGATGTCTTAGTCAAGCGCCTCCGTGACAGCGATATTTTTCCCACCTCGTACTCGCCTCAGCCACGCTATGAGGGCCTTGCACCTCTACCCGAAAACTTCCTGGAGCTAATGAATTGCTCCGACCCAAGAGTAGTCACCAACATGTTGCGCAAGCTAGTTCACGTCAAGAACGTCAGGAATAAGCGCGAAGAGATGTCGAGTTCAAGCTACTCAAGGAGAAGAGAAAGCTGGGCCATAGAAAATGACCAGCAGGCCCTCAGCCTGGGAAAGTGCCTCGCTTCGAGTTGTCCTCTCTGCGGTACTGGAGACCTTAGAAACTTAGGAACCTTTCTCGATCAATTACTCGGTTGGGAAGTGCGATGCGTCGACAGCACTTGCCAGAACATTAACAATTGTGCTCGGTGTCGTGGTAAGGTTCTGGAACTCGAAAATACATACATGCAACGACGAGAACGAGACAGCTGTGTCGACGGATCCTGTGGCGATATCTCCAAGTGTCTGCGATGCGAAGTCCAAATCCGGGACGCCAGGGCTTCGCTAAGTAGATCTGATGGCGTTCCAGGATCTTTCGATCGCAATCGAATGCCAACGGACAAACTTAAACAGGTCTTGACTGACATTAAAAACATGATGCATAACGAGCACCTCGATAGGCTCTTCCAAGGGCTACATAAAGAGCAAGCAGATGCTACCAAATGGGCCAAAACACGTCAGAAACTCAAGGACGGAAAGTGCCTGGGTTCAAGCTGTTCTTCTTGCGGCGGTGCAACTGTTGCTGAATGCCTGGACGCCCTTTCGGAAGGCAGGCTCATCAACTGTAATGGATACCGGATCCACACTGGATGCGACATTATCGGATGTTCAAGCTGCCATCAGACTATCCAGCAAATGGAAGACGATCTTTATAGCATTGAAAAAGGAGCCTGCATCAGTGGACTTTGCGGAAGGTCTTTGGGCTGCGCCAAATGTCGAGTTCAGCCTGCACCTGATCTTACCACTTCTGTCAGTCCAGTCCATCATCGAGATAGGATCATTGTCTCTAAGGAGGTCCCAAAGGTGGAAAGCCTCTGTTTCAACGAATATTGCACTGGACCAAACACCTGCGCCGCTTGTAAGTGGGAAGAGTATGTGGAAGAAAAGAAAATAGTTGAAAGAGCACTGAATAAAAAACGCGCGAAGCACTTTGAGCGACTAGGGCAATGTGATGGTGTTGATCCGGACTTACCTTTTGGACTCGGTTGCCGCTTTCTCGATTGCAAAAGATGTCGTATAATCGAAGCCAAGATCGGACTCAAGGAGCGAAACGATGAGCTCCGTTGCCGTCGTGCTGAACATATCAAAACAAGCCTAGGTGAAAGCTCAGACGGTACTATGGCAGGACTCACCCGGAAGAGGCGTTTCAGCAATCTAGACCTCAACTTTCCTTTGCGGCAAGATCATCCCTTAGCAAAGCGAGTACGCGAGGAGAAACATCGGGAAAGGCTGGAAAGACAAAGGGCGCAATCGCGACACGAGCGACCGTCGTGGTTCGGCACGCCTGAGGATCCATTGCCAGATCGTTGGATGGGCCGTCCAGTCCTTTCCGAGGAAGAGATCAAGATATTGAAGAGCTCGGAGTCCATACCCAAATACTATCTTTCCACATCGGAAGATCATAACATTGCCCTGGCCACAGGGACGGAATCGAGGAGGTTCTGCACTATCATCCGCAGACTCGAGGCCGAACTCATGTCACGCGATTTCTGGGTGCAAAGCCTAGGCTTTGACGCAGATGACGGATTCGGCAATTTTCCTGCTGGTGACTACTGGTTGGATGATTCGCAAAGTGTTTCTACAGAAAGGGACGATAGAGGTCGTGTCGAAAACTGGTTGACAACTATCCAAAGATCTTAGGTCTTTCGCAATAGCGTTCTTTGGGTACTCAATGGCAGCTGTCTGTTTACCACCGATAATGGTAGGATAATCGTAAATGTGTTTTTTCAGACCCTATCCTATTAGGCTGTACTCCCTATAATCTTTTTAAATGGCAGAGAAACTGCATCTTTCTGTAATTCATCTCGATTGTCTCGGAGGCAATGGGGTAGAACACATAGTGAAACAAAGGCCAGGGTCACCATTCACTTGGAAGGTGGGGCCGACAATGATGAGCCTTCTGCCTTCCATGTCAGTCCAGCCGCACTTTCCAACTCACACATATTCGTTATATTACCGCATATCCTTACGAAGCATACCAAAGCTCATTCTTTCCTCTCAAATGTAGGCAACAACTATCCCCACTCTGTGATGCGTGGAGCAGAACCAAACAACCTGTGTGTTTGAGCCTGATAAATGTATCAAAACATCAATCCTGCGAGATGCCTCGAAGAACAATACACACATAGTGCTGAAGCTGCAGCAAATGACACCAAGTCTTTGTGCCGTATTCGGCCGCACGATCTCTCGCACACAGCGCCTGCATCTTCACCATATACGTTCCCTCTAACACAAAATCATGCAGCTTTGTTGCGAAAGTATTACTCAAGTATTCTTTGCAACCCAAAATGAAGCGAGATGAACAGTTTCTACGGGAGAAGAGAGAGGAATTCATTCAAGAACACTCAGAGATGGTATGTTGATGTTAGATTGCAAACACACTGCTTGGTAAGGATTTTGACATATGTAGGCGAGCGAGAAACACACAGTATGGCACGCAAGAAGTCGTGACAACACAGACGTACCTTGCTTACGGAACCTTGCAGACTTGAGAAAGGTAAATATTTCGTCTACTTCTCGAATGCTGGCTCACACCCTGCCTCCAGATCCGTTTGAGTTCTCTTCGTTCACAAAATCCTGGAACTGTGCTCTTGGTCCGCGTTATCGAACAGCCGCTACAAATAGGAGCTCTCTATCCTGTTATGAACGTGGTTGAGGACATCACCCACGACGTCAACCACCTGGAAGTATTTTTTCCTAGTACTTCGCCTCCAACAGCAGTACTCAAGCAAGGTAATGTGGTTGCCATCAAGGAACCTCTCTATGTCATGAATCATGGTAGGAAGGTCGTCAGAGTCGTGCATCCCTCCAACATTATGGTTCTCAAAACTGGGCACGAAATGTACCCAAAGGCGTTCCAGAAGCTTGCACCGCCTACGAGGACGACATTGGAGTGGCATATTGAAGGAAATGATGCTTTGGGCAGAGGCGATTACACCGAAGCAATAGACTGGTATGTCAATCTGTCGACTGGGTTCCGCCTAGGCTGACCAACTTCCTCAGTTTCACGCATTGTCTAGAGACACTAAAAGAGGACGAACAAACATCTAACTTACGACAGCGCTTCTATGAGAGTCGTGCGGATGCCGCGATACGGGCTGGTTTATACGATCTAGCGTTGGAAGATGCGAGGATCCTCCTCTCAGCATCGGAAGACTTGTCGAAATCAGAAAGCAGCAAAGCTCTGTATCTAGCAGGCAGTGCCGCCTACCAATCCCGCAAGTTTGCGTTGGCAGAGATTTACTTTCGCCGTTTCCTTGCGACCTGTCCGACCGATGCTCAGTGTCTCCAGGAGCTTCATAGAGTCCAGGAGAGACTACGAGAAGAGAACACTGGAGCATATGACTTCACAGCCATGTTGGGCCAACAAACCTTTGCCGATCATGCCACTTTTATCAACAAGACGGAGATACAAGAATCGGAAGACCATGGTCGGGGATTATATGCAAAAGACGATATCAAGTGTGGTGAACTTGTGTTCTGCGAAAAGGCCTTCAAAATCTCGCATCCTGCGCCAACTGCTCCTAACGACCCATACTCGGTTCAGTACAGCAATTACTACGGCGGCTGCGGAAAAGGAATTGCTGCACTATGGCTTCGAACAGTGCAAAAGGCTTTCGCGAATCCGTCCTTCGCCAAAGACTTATTAACACTGTACGGTGGCATGTCGTATATCGAAAACGTAGATGCGCTTCTTGTCGACGGTCAACTTGCGATCAATGTCTATCAAGTCTTGCAGATCATCGATCACAATGTGTATAGCTTCGAGGCCGGACACGCTCAGGAACCCTACGGCACCACCAGACACTCTTCAAATGAGGAGCGAGAATCAGTTGGACTTTATCAGCATGCATCATACATGAACCACAGCTGCTTGAATAACACGAGCAGGAGTATGACAGGCGATATGATGATTGTAAGGGCGAACAAACCAATAGCCAAAGGCACCGAGATAACTACATGTTATCTTTCACCCAATATTGGCGAACCAAGACGTAATGCCGAGTTGAACAGGATCTGGAAATTTCAATGCGACTGCAGGCTTTGCGCCAGTGAGATTGCTTGCGAGGTTGATTGGAAGCCAATTTTTGACGAAGTTCGACGCTACAGGCTGCCGTCAGATATGCACGATACAGTCAGCTTGGAAGACAAGATCAATGAAGCACAAAAACTTGTGGCGAAGTATGAAGGATGCTATCCGAAGCAGTTGTTTGAAGTGACAGGATTGCCTCGGATCGCATTACGAGAGGTACAAGAGATCCTCATGGTTTCGAACAGTCGCTTGGACAATGACGACAAGACGGCTGAACACGCATTGGACTTCATTCGAGAAAGTGGCTACCAAATCAGATCAGAGGAGGCGTCGGTGTCGATGAATTGTCAAAATGGTATTCCGAGCAAGGGCTTGGTGGATGCGTTGTATCTGCTCGCAAAACACGAGACTCGGCGAGAAGCGGCGGAACAGTATCTGTGCTTGGCCAAGCAGATGTATTTGACCATCAACGGTACATACAATGCATGGGAAGTTGCCTACGGAGAGATTGAACCATGATATCTAAAAGGCAGGAGATTAGAAGAAGAGTGGCATCATGTGGAGTGATGCCGAGGGACGGATGGTCCCTGACAGGTCATGGTCCAAGCGCCACTTTCGCTCGAGCTCCATGATGCATAGACGCAATCGACTTCAAATACAAACTACTTCCTTCCTCGCTCAGCAATTCACACCCGCCCAGTATCCAGCATGAGCACGTTCGCATCCACGGCATTCCGCCGTGTGGCACAAGCAAGCCGGGCGCCTTACTGGCAAGCCCGCACCGCTAGACTCCCCAAACAGCAAGTCCGCTCGATTGGCGACCATGGCACCAAGCCGCCACTTCCTCCAGGCTCTCCTCAGCCCTCAAGGGTCGTTGCCCCCAAGACTCGTATCGCCGTCGGTATCGTCTTTGTCGGTGCCCTGGTCTACTCAATGGTACGTTCAACCCCACCCATGACGTAAATGGATTGTTGCCCTTTGCGACAACGTCAATTGCTCGACCATGACTGACACACGACCAATCAGGCTACCGGAGATGTAGAGCACACCGAGCCACCATCCATTGCAGAGCGCGATAGTCTCAGTAAGCGCGAATCCGGCGTCACCCAGACGTCCCCCATGCGTTTGAGAATGGAACAATTCATAAAGCAAAAGCAGGAGGAGATCGTCCGCGAGCTTGAGAAAGTCGACGGCACCCGCTTCCAAATCGACAAGTGGGACCGCCCCAACGGCGGCGGCGGCATCACCTGCGTCCTGCAAGACGGTGGTGTCTTCGAAAAGGGCGGCGTCAACACCAGCATCGTCTACGGCACCCTACCGCGCGCCGCCATCAGCAAGATGAGGGTCAACCACAAGGCGTTGGATCCGGATGTCGAGAGTTTGGAATTCTTTGCCGCCGGTCTGAGCATGGTGCTGCACCCCAGCAACCCCATGGCTCCTACCGTGCACTTGAACTATCG
>SWBH01000151.1:0-18572 GCA_024195465.1 Aureobasidium sp. EXF-8845 | reverse complement strand
GGTAGACTTTCAGAGGACCAGCATCTGCTTCTCTGATCATCTCATCTGACTCGAGACTGATCTTTCTGCATGCGTCCTCAATCTCCTCCTCACCAGTCAAGAAGAGGAGAATATCACCTTCTGGCTCAGTGGCGTGGATCTGAAGAACGGTGCGGATGGCGGCCTCGACGTAATCTCTCTCGGGTTCGGCGGTGTAGAAGATCTCGACGGGGTGGGTACGACCAGGAACGGCAAGAAGAGGGGCGTTGTTGAAGTACTTTTGGAACTTCTCAGCATCGAGAGTGGCGGACATGATGATAATCTTCAGGTCGGGTCTGCGCTGGGCAACCTCCTTAAGAAGACCCATGAGGATATCGGTAGCCAGGGTACGCTCGTGAGCTTCATCGAGAATGATGGTGCTGTAGCGGCTGAGGTTGTGGTCGTTCATGGCTTCACGCAAAAGCATACCATCTGTCATGTACTTAAGGATGGTGTTTTGCGAAGTCATGTCTTCGAAACGAATGCTGTAACCGACTTCCTGACCGAGTGTGACATCCATCTCTTGTGCGACACGCTGAGCGACTGACATGGCAGCCACACGACGAGGCTGTGTACAAGCGACCATCTTGCCCTGCTGGTGTGGGAGGTCGTCGAAGAGGACGAACTGCGGGATCTGTGTCGTCTTTCCTGAACCAGTCTCTCCGACGAAGACGAGGATCTGTGTTTGCTGGTACATTTGGAGGAACTCATTTCTACACGCCTAGTCAGAAAACAGCGACTGTGATTATAGACGAAGTGACACACCTTTGAGCGTGGACAGGCAAGTTTCTGCGAGTCTTCAAGATACCAAAGTAACGCTCTGAAAGGTTGTTGCCGTTGAAAGGGTTGGAAGGACCGTCCTCGGCTTTTGCTGCTTGGGCGGAGGTCGTCGTGTGGCGCTTGAAGTGAGTGAGGCCATCGGTTCCACTGCCGTTGGATCTTCCATTGGAGTAGCCGTTGTCGTCTCCGTGGTCCATGTGTGCCAGGTAAGGGTTGGAGGCGGGATCGGATTGCATCTTCTGACGCTTTGCGCGCGACTCGTCGCCGGATCTTCTGTCAGACATCTTGACTTTTGGAAGGAGTGGCGTGTGAGATAGATCTCGTGGTAAACTGCCGGGAAGAGAATTCGAGAAGTGGGTGGACAATGGCTGGGACAAGAGCGATAAATTGGTTGCCGTCGAAAAGTCCAAGAAGATCGATTCGCATCAGAGAGAGTCGCCGCTTTGAGCCAAAAAAGTCCCTGCAACTTCATCATCATTTCGGCCTTGGCATCTCCGCCCTCCGCTCTGTCTCTCTTTCGCCATGGACCATCTTCCGCTCCTATTCCTATCTTGCATAGCATCCAGGTGAGATCAGGCAGCCATCTTTCAAAACCTATTGTTTATCGATCCCTGACTTCTCCTCCCACGTGTCTGCCTGCTGCGGTGTCATCAGAATAGAAACATAAAAAGCAATTGTGGCTCATTACTCGTAATCGTTCTCAACAGCACAAAACGCACAGCCACCTGTGCCCCTCCATCCTCCGCGTCTCAGCCTCATATAAGTCCAAGCATCCCACCTGCATCGTCATCATCCTTGTTTGACCTTTCACACATCAACATCAACATGGCGAACACGAAATTGCTACTATTCCTCTGCTTAGTAGCAGTCTTGCTCTTTGCGACTCCCACTCATGCCTTTGGCGCCGGAAACATCGCTTCCATCTCAAAGATCGAAGGCAAGAACTGGCGCCATGGTGATATCGAAGATATGCTCAAGACGGTCGACTGTCTGAAGAAACACAAGTGGACTTCAATGATGATCAAGGTAGGTTGTATTGCTGAAATTCTCGAGCTCTTCGTATTGATAATCATTTCCTGCAGCGCGTCTATTTTGGTAATTGGCTCCGTGATTATAGTCAGGCTGTTGACGTCGGCACTCTTAAAGGCGTCCCCGCAAGTACGATTCGCATCCTTGTCTGGGTTCTCGCCTTTATGTCATTTGGATATGCCACTGGTGAATTCGAGGTTACCGATGAACGCCTTGGTGTCTACAGGCCCGAAGTAAGCTGAAGGTACACCTAACATGCCACAGTACTCTACTAACTGCAGCTCCAGGAGCATATTGATAACCCCAAGGATTATGCCGACAACGTCGATGCAAGACAATTTGACCAGCGTCTTCGTGGACCTGTTCAGCCAGCGGAGCTTGCAATTGACCCTGACACCGGAATGAAGAACTACATTGCTAACGAGCGTGGTGACTGGGCCACTTCTTCGGGTTACGTCAGATACAGCTTCAAGAGAGCTATTCATTATGGTCGCATGTATACTCATGGAAACAACAAGGGCGACGAGAAGGACTTGTGCGAGGCTCTCCGCTGTCTCGGGCAAGCCCTTCATTGTATGGAAGACTTTGGCGCTCATACAAACTATACTGAACTGGCTCTCCGCGAACTTGGACACAAGAACGTCTTCCCTCATGTCGGTACTAACACTGAGATCAACCTCCGAGGCAAGCGAGTCTTCCCGCTCGTCACTGGAACTTTCGGTGGCGTTGACTTCATGCACTCCGTCCTCGGTGAGGCCACTGACCATGTCACCCAAAGCGAGGTTGACGAGATGCAAAGTGCCCTGAACAATGCTTCTGCTCAAGGAAAGCGTTCAGGATCTGGTCCGTCAGGCGAAGTTGACGGCCTGGTCAGCTTGCTGTCAAAGGTGCCTGGTACAAGCTCTCTATGTCAAGAAGCTGTCCGTCTACAAGCCGACTCTGATCAGTACGCTGCACAGAATGCTGGTGCTGGTGCTCGTGGCTTTGACGACGGTGGCTACAGTCAGGACCGTGCATGGAACCCGGTCGCGTCTGCTAACGGTGCCACCGATCCTCAAGCTGTCGTCGCCAAAATTTATCCCATACTTGTCTTCCGCGACAACGTGGTCAGGACAATCAGCAACATCGTCTCCAAGATTCCTGGTTTGGAGAGTCTGATTGACAAGATTACCGAAAAGGTCACATTGACTGTCATGGGTCTGCTTGCACCTTATATCACTCCTCTGATTGCCGCCGCTTCGAAAAGTTTGAAGCAGGGCAGTAGCAGTGTCGTCGACGCCAGTGGCAAGCATCAGTACGAAGTTTGGACCGATCCATCTAGCACTGATCCTACGCACTCTTTGCTATCCAAGGATCACTTCAGCAACATCTTGAATGAGCCCGCTGGTAAGGTTGCTGCTTGCATTCTGCAATATGTCGCTCCTCGTGTCATCTACGCCTTCGACCATCCAGATGTACCTGAAGATGAGGTTCTCAACGATGTGCTTCGCGCTTTCCATCACCCTGCAATTCGTGATCCTCACTGCGAGATTCAGAAGAGCATGTTTGCAGTTGTTGAGAACTGGGCTCGTTCGCGTCCAGGTGGTGGCCATGATCTTGACAGACTTCTCAGCTCCGAGAGCGTTAAGGCTGGACACAATCACATAGGAGGCGCAAACCCTCATCTTCAGTCTCATGGCGGCCCAGGAGATATGCAAAATGTCTTTGGTATGGGTCAGCCTCAACGCGACATGGGCGCGTATGGCGGAGCTGAACAGCCTGGATACGGTCAATCTGCTCAAACGACTTCTCAAGGCGGCTGGGGAGCTCCTCCATCTGCCGACTACAACCAGCAGTATCAACAGCCTTACCAAGCTTCTGCTCCTGCAGGCTTCGCGAATAACGACCCATATGCGTATCCTAGCGCTTACCAACAAGGCCACGAAGTTCCCTATAATGGTGGAGCACCTTATGGAGCACCTCCACCGGGTCCACCTCAGCAGTACGGCGGTCAGTATGATGCTCAGCAATCTGGTCCTCCACCGCCTGGACAGTATGGCACGTATGATCAACAACAGCAACAGGGCTATGGCCAAGGTCCTCCGCCTGGTTATGGTCAAGGACAGTCATCTGGATACTACCAAGGTGGTGGCTACTGAGGTCGAGTAGTATGAGAGATAGACGCCTGAGATTGGACGAACGACACTGATGTCGTATCGGGCTTCGGTAATGAACAGATTTTTGCCTTCTCACTTGAACAGTTGCATAATATGCGGAGACTGTCTTCAAGACATTTAAGATAGTTACACTTTGCCTCCTTCATGAATACTGTCTGGTTTCTGGTTCTACGTGGAACTTGCGTACATTGACATATCGGGCTCAGAACTGATGACATATTAGCTGACTGCTGTTCGTATTTCTAGCCACGACGGAGAATGACAGGTAGAGGTACTACATCTGTTGATCTTGTGATAGAACAAATGATGGTCATAAAAGATATATGTTCGTGTTCTAGGTACGATGTAAAGATAGTTGGTGTTGCGGATTGCGTGCTCGATTGCGTGCTCAGGTGGGGTCAAGACACACATCTTCCCACCTACTTGACCATTCGACTAACATCACTTTCCCAACCTATTGCGACATTTATAAACAATGCTGTTGGTCAGACCGAACACCCGACACTGCTATCTCCTGTCAGGCCGATATGTTAGATCCCCAGTGGAATCCTTTGGCTGCAGGTGAACTGCTTGCGTGCTAGATAGCCCTGAGTTTTTTCTTCACATAAGCATGGCTCGTTCCTTTACCTTTGATTCTAAATCTAGTCGTCGTAGTAGAGCTTGTATATCATGGATGTCAAGACGGTTGCGGTTATAGGCGCTGGCGTCAGTGGTGTATCCGCTGCTATCCATCTCAGAAACGCTGGACTAAAGGTCACTGTCTTTGAACGAGGGGATGTTGCCGGAGGCGTATGGTAACCTTTTTCCGATTTCCTCTGACTGATTGAGAACAAATACTGATGGTTTGATATCAGGGTCTATAATTCTCGCACAGCTCTAGAGCCATCTTACCCAGCGACCTTGCCTTCATTGGGAGACTCACCTGCCTTTGACTCTTTCCTGAAGAGCACTGACCGAAACGCTCGACGAGATAGTCCTGTTGATCAGGAGATATGCGGCTCGAAAAGAGATTTTGCCAGCAATGACTTGTCGATTCTGCATGCACCACCAGGGTACACAACTCCTGCATATATTCTGATTACATCGTCTTCTTCCATGACCGCGGCTGACTGAACATCTCCAGACCATGTTATCAAGGCCTGCACAACAACGTTTCGACTCCTGAGATGAAACTCCGCACCCATGACTGGAAACCGAGTACTCCTGACTTCGTCACCCATGATGTACTGGCAACGTACATTCAAGATACTGCTGTTTCCAACGATATTCTCTCCGCCATATCTTTCCGTACAAGAGTCAATAAGGTTGAGAAGAAAGATACGAAATGGGAAGTCAGCACTTCGAAATTGGTTGAAGAGGCTGGGGAGAAGGAAATCAGGAATACAGTACAGGTATGTGCTCCTACCAGAGAAGAGAGAAGAGAGAAGAGAATACTAATGATAGACCACAGTCGTTCGATGCAGTCATAGTGGCCAGTGGACATTACCATGCCCCAAACATACCGGACTATCCGAATCTCAAGACTTGGAAAACTGCCTTTCCGACACGGATATCGCATTCGAAGTCTTACCGCTGCCCTACGCCCTTTACAGGAAAGAATGTCTTGGTCATCGGAGCTGGTGTGTCAAGTACGGATATCTGTCGTGAGTTGGGCGATGTTGCAAACAAAGTCTGGCAATCGAGTCGAGGAGGCGAGTATGATCTTCTGCCATCCATGTTACCCGACAACTGCTCGCGCATTGGATCTATTGCTGGATTTTCTCCTCTCGCATATACATCAGACCTTGGAGACGACAATACACTTCCTGGCTCTGTCAGTTTATCATCTGGCGACGAGATTAACGAAATCCACCACATCATCCTAGGAACAGGCTACCACATGTCTTACCCTTTCCTCGCCGACCTACATGCGGATGATGTATCACCTGAAGACGCAACAGAAACAACTCTAGTCACCACAGGACAGGTAACACACAACCTCCACAAAGACATCTTCTATATCCCAGACCCCACACTCGCCTTTATCGGGATACCATACCATGTCGCCACCTTCTCACTTTTCGAGTTCCAAGCAATGGCTGTGGCTGCCATTTACAGCGGTGCCGCAAGATTACCTAAGGAAGAAAACACGAGGAAAGAATATGAAGAAAGAGTGAAGAGAAAAGGAGTAGGGAGAAAACTGCATTCGTTAAGAGATGATGAGGGAGAAATCACGTATGCGAAGGAAATGATGGAAATTGTGAATCAAGGGAGAAGAGAGGAGGATAAAGTGGAAGGACATACGAGAGAATGGTTTGAAGCTTATCAGAGAAGATTGGTGAGGATGAAGGAGAGGAGAGGGTGGACACCAAAGACAACAGATACTGTCGGGACTTTGAAAGCAGAAGAAGATAGAGTCTAGAGGAAGTTATATGGTCACTAGAATCTCTTTGGTGTATTCAAGCAGTAAGATAGTTCTGATCTCTATAACAAATTTAGAGTCTGACTAGCGTCTGTTATCGCTTACATAAGCACCCACCCTCTTTTGAACCTCATGCCGACCACGTGAGTCACTCATTTTATGTACAAATTGACATCATCCAGATCAAAAGGAATGGCCGACAAGAATCCATGGCTCTACGCAGGCCTGTCGTCCTCATTCCCAAACATCTCCCGCTCGGAAGACAACAAAACACGAATATGCCCCAGGAATCCAGATGCCTCTGACCTACCACCATGCCAAACATTTACAAAACCCTCTTCTGAAGACTCCTCACCAACCCTCACACCCACACCCATCTCAGACGAAGTCTCAAACTCTCTGATGATATTCCGCTACAACAAACGCATCTACGCTATTGAGCAAGCATGCCCTCATCAAGGATATCCATTGACAAACGCCAGTCTATCAGATATCGAAGACTTTGGAATTGTCTTGAGTGTAGGAGTGACGTGTCCGAAACATGGGTGGACGTTTGATTTGCATACGGGTGAGGCGGATGTTAGTAGGTATCGATTGGGGTTGTATGAGGTGGAGGTTAGGGAGGATGAGGATGGGGAGGAAGGGGTTTGGGTTAGGAAGAAGGAGAGGAAGCGGATTGGGTGAGAGATTTGTGAAAATGTGTATTGGTAGTTTTTGGAGGAAGGGGTGAGATATGAAGGTAATGTTTGGATTTGGTTGCTGCGGACGAGCCTGAATCTCATGAAGGCAAACATAGGACATTTTCTTACACGTCTTACAAGTCTTTGAAACTCACCACTCCTTAGCAGTTCTGAGCAGGTAGAGAACTATATTGAGATATCAAAATGGTGGCAATGGTCAAAGATCCCAGCTCTTGGTTCGGGGCAATGATTTGGGTGAGACTGATTCGAGTTCATTCAACATTTGCCAAAACGAGATGACTGAAGCAGACCCAGGTCTTCCTGATCGTCGGATATCTGGACCATTCACTCCTCCACAGCGACATGGTTTCTATCAGTAATGATATTGCGGCTAAGCTTGATTTCATCGACGCCGAGTGGACCCGTCGCAATCCTCTTGACCCCCATTTATCTCGGTGACTTATGGAGAGAGCAGTTCCCAGATCATCTAGCTTCGAACACAGACAAACTTCGAAACTACATCGATACTGCCGAGAACTCCACAATCGACAATTGCAAAACGACGAGAATCAATACAATACATGCGTAACCTTAAACATTACTCGGGAAAGAAACCAACGCCATCTACAAGATGAATAGTATTGACAACTCGGATAGATATTTGAGCTCTTGCTCCCTTACTCTAGATGTATTTGGTGCGCATGACCCAAATGTTTAGGCTTTGATATGCCTCCAGCATCCTGGTGTAACTATGCCAACTACCCTTTCTTCTCATCTTTCGTATACTCTTTCTCTTCTTGTGTATCTGACTCTACCTCGTTGGAAGGAGGTGAGAACGCAGTCCCAATATCGGACTGAGATAGTGTAGATGCTTTCCCTCGACTGATGTCCCCATACTCCCGGCCAACTGGCATTGCCTTTGAGACTTCAGGAGAACTATAACATTGGTGACATTTGTAGAGATTCAGATCTGATATTTGTTGCCCTAGACTTTCAATTAGTATCTCTTTGACGACTTGGAAGGGACAGTGTCTTTCGTGGAGAACATAATGTTGTTCATGCCCTGCTGTCGGTGCTTAGTCTCATGTCATTCACATACACCCTAGAGTTAAGATCCTGTTAGCACATTCTCAGATGTTCAGTGATTAGAGGGCTTACAAAATCTCAGTCCGCCCTGTGGAGGGTACCCGCAGCCGACGCAACTGTGCTTGACTTTCTCCCCATAGAGCACCAGAACATGCGTCTTCCAAACGAGACCCTCCCGAATTCCTCTATAGCTTCGCGTAATCCAAGATAGGAACCTCATCCTCTCCCTAAACTATTTGTCAGAGGCATATCTCTGAGATCTGTAGATGTTGCGATGCTTGCACAGAGCGTCAAATCCAGCGGGATCTGCACGGCGTTTCTCAATGTATCGATGGTTTCTCGCCGATTCTCTCTCTCGATACGCCTCGTCCTCTCTACGCCGCCTGAATCGGTATTCTCTTTGATACTTTCGGTGCGCTTCTAGCTTCTCGGGATCCTTACTAGGAGTGTAAAGCAAAGAGTAGCAGGAAGAAAAGTATCGAGTTGATTGGACTGGGTTTACAGTATATCGTATCGCTTGCGTCGAAGACAGTGATACAAGCCGTAAGGCCCATTGTCCTGATGATTGCATGGTCTCGTGCAAATCACAAGGTCTTGACTTCGATAGATGCTTTGAACAGATAAGTCGACCTCCAAGGACTGATGTGACTTTAATTACTAGGATGCATTATCGATGTCCAGAACGATATTACTTGGTTCCAGAACGCTAGTGCAGCCTGAACTTCTGGCCGTGATTGGAGAAGATGAGACGTGGTCGTCTGTGATTTGGATGGAAGGAGACAGTCACGGCGCATCGATTAGAGCGGCCCAGCGTCCGAGCTTTGATATTGAGCTTTACCAGTTCAGGAGCCGCTCTATATTAGACAACTCCGGAAACACTAGAATCTGTTAAGATCTTGTGTATCTTTGTATGATTCAGAAAAAAGGAGCAAAATGATCTATAAGGTAAAAGAGTCTTGCCAACCAAAACATTCCAGCTCTTACTTCCGAACAGAGGAAGGTGCCCGGATGGCATGGTCCAAGCTTCACTATCCTCACCCATGCCAAGCCAGGTTTTCCTACCAAAGTTCACCACAACTATTCCAATATCAATATCCACGGTCCTGGTACCAAAAGGGATGCATTGGAGACCTCGATATCACCCAAAAGAAGGGGACAAAATCGACGCCTAAGAGATTCGAACTCTTGCTCCCGAAGGAAATGCCTTAGCAGGGCATCGCGTTAACCACTCCGCCAAAGCGCCTGTCCCGAAAGGGTGATGTCCCGAGATTGGTTGGATCTCGTTGATGGATGACAAATTCGTCAAGCCGCAGAACTGATATTCTTTACTATTGTACACTAGACAGAGATCTAGACCATCTTTTGCTGACACACAATCTTGAGCCACGATCCTATTGCATCGATCTACAAGGAGCGATCGCCTACAAGTCGCGAATGAATTAGAAGATACATTTTGGTTCATTGGAGATGGTGTAGTCCAGACACTAGGTAGCTCGACAATTCGAATCTATGCATTATATCCTATGACTATGCAGCAAAGCCACTTCTACCCCTTCCATCCCTGATTCTCGCTAAACAGTACCACATGCAACTAAGAATACAGAGACCAGCTCCAACCCAGCTATGCGCAGGCATCTTGAACTTGCTCAATACCGCGATCTGGAAAACACTTCTAGGCAGTGAGACAAAGTTCGCAGATAGAGGAGAAGTTGCTTTCACCAGCAGTAAGAACGAACAGAAGATGCCAAAACCGCCAAGCGATGCACATGACATAAGGAACCAGAACCAAGGGACATCCAAAAAGTAGCAGTTGCGGTTTATCTGCTTGAGTTCGCCAGAGATGATGACAAATGGAATGAGCATGGCAATGGTAAGTGAGGATGTGTAGTGCAGAACCCTCCAGTATGCGCGTGTTTCTTCTTTCGTACCTGTGCTGACGGCTTGAGTATGTGAGTCTGTGCCGCTCAGTAAATCCCCCTGCGGTACCAGATCAGAGACCAGATGTCGGTAACCACGAAGGAGGAGGATGGGGTATAAAGCGACAAATAGCGAACTAGAGACACCAGCAACAACTGACTCCCAAGGATCGCGTTCTCCAGATCGAATACTCGTCATGAGTAGATTCAAAGTCGCGATCATGGCGGCCGACACAGACTGAATCGAATGCTGCTGACGAAGCAAGATGGCAGTGAGAACCAATGTCAGAGGAATGACGGCAATTCTCGATATCATGTACATCGGCATGACAGCATAGGCAAAGGAGATGTTGGATAGAACGGTCTTGCCGAGAAAGACGACAGCAATAGGAAAGACGTGCTTGGCTGTGTTGCGCTGGTACTCGAACAGACCGCCTCCAGCAATACCTCCTGAGCCGTGTAGGAACCAATGTGAGATGTTGGTAAAGACAGATTTTGTCTTTAAGCCTCCAGTATATCTTGTAGGTCTGTTTCCTTTATTATATGCTTGGGACGGAGCGACGACAGCACCGAGTCCAATACTTCTCAAGGGACCGGCAAGTCCCCTAGTCAAAGCTGCAAAGCCGAGCAGAAACACATGAGTTATGCAGAGTTGCAGCAGTGTCAAGGTGAGTGGATATGGAAACTTGTATGTGCCCGTCCAAAGTATGAATCTGTTCATGAGTAAGGTGCCGAATTGACAACCTCCGACCCAGAAGACCAACAGAGCGATGTATACACGCCATCCGACAGCAGTGCCAAACAGAAAATGGCCAATTCCACCTTTTTGAAAGATTCGTTGTGCGCTACTGCGCTCGCCAGCAATGTTGTCCTTCGCGACCAGCCCTGTGGCCTGAGAAATGTTCCGTAGCTCATATTCCTCACCATCTTCAAATTGGGCAGCACTCTTTACTCTCGCGAATGGCGATGGAGACCGTGATGCGTTTGTGAGAGGAATCGTAGGGCTTGCTGTCAGGTTGTGGGCGTGTTTGTTCGTGTCCAAGGTCGATACTGCAGGTGTTGCGATCATGATAGGCGGAGGCTCAGGAGTATGTCGTTGGGCTTCCGTGTCGGAGTCGTCCAACGATACACTCCTTTGACGCGTTGCGTTGGTGAATTTGTCGGAAGACCCAAGGAGCGAGGATGCTGGCTTGAAGAAGCCATTCGACGCAAAAGGATTTGGGCGGTTCATCGGAGCATGTGGTAGCCTTGAACCTTGAGGCTATGATGGTCTTGTTTGTGTTTACCCGGAGGAGCCCGCTGACGACGCTCTTCGCTTCGAATACAGTAATTCTTACCGGAACACGAAGACTTTGACAGGAACCACGAACGTCAATTAGGTGTGTTGATGCATTGCTAGAGGAGAAGGAACTGTTCTTCCTCACGGGATCCTAAGGCATCAATCATCACATGCCAATCTCATTTCGCAATTCAAAAGCTTCGTTCCTGCGTCAACAGGCTCAGCTCACCTCCGCCCTTTGCCCGCGACTCTCAGGGTCCACGTGCTTGCCCGGAACGGAAGGCCTTAACCCCGTCTCTCCTTCCTTCTCGACACTTCAAAATATGTATCCACATATATTTCGACTTATTATAGCTCTCTTCGTTACTACTTGATACCCTGTAGACTGGTTTCATAACCCTGATCTTATCAAACGCCATGGCGGATCTCTCGGCCTTCACATCCGTTTTCAAGACCAACAATAACAACAATCGCGTCGCGAAACGCAACCGCCGTGCTCTTTCTTGCTCACAATGTCGCGACAAAAAACAAAAGTGTGACCGATCACAACCATGCAGTAACTGTACAAAAAGAGGAGACTCGGCCAAGTGCAATTATAGCTATGTTGTGCCCCAAAAGACTCCGAAGCCTCGCTCTACCAACGACGTTGCTGCTAGCCGCTTACAGAAACTGGAGGATATGGTAAACGGTCTGATGCATGCTGGCCCCATGAGCAATTCCATCATCACTCCTCCAGACTCTTCTGCTTCACCACGGATTGATACACTTGCGCATGCTGATGTATCCGCTGGGGGCCATCTAAGCCGACAAGGAACTCAAGTCAACTATATCGGAGGCACTCATTGGGCGTCTATCCTGGAAAGCATTCAAGATATTCGATCCGTAATTGACTCCGGCTTGGACGACTCCGTACATGAATCAGCACAGCCGCCACTCAAAGCAGATCCTCTGTTCGGCCAGGAAAAGCTCCTGACGATCGACCAGGTTCTCAGCATCCTTCCAGAGCGACACGTGGTGGATAGTCTTGTCGCATCTTATTTCAAAGAGTCATTCTTGTCTTTGACGTTCATTCATAGTGGTAAATTTCAAAGAGAGTATGAAGCTTTCTGGAGGGACCCCAAAGCCGCGTCCGTGAGTTTCTGCTGGTTAAGCATTCTCTTCTCTATCATGTTCATGGCAGGCAAACTTGCCGTAGCAAGAGGGCAACACGCACCTTCTGGTCCCTGTACGACAGCACAGACAGGAGCTCTCAGAACGGCTGCAAAATGCCTAGTTGCTGGTCGTTATCTCACCGCAACACCATACTCTGTCGAGGCATTGCTATTCCATTTCCACTGCATTTATGCTCTCCATGCCGACAGCGAATTACAGCCCTGGCCCCTCCTGACTATGGCCACAAGACTTGCGCAAAAAATGGGTTACCACCGCGATCCCAGACATCTGGCAAGACTTTCACCATTCGAAAGCGAGATGCGACGTCGAGCGTGGTACTATATCGAGATATTCGATATGACCATGTCAGCCCATCAGGGTATACCTGCCATGATCAACGAAGACGAATGCGATTGTCAATTCCCTACCAATCTTCTAGATGAGGACTTCGATGAGAACACTGCTGTCATGCCTCCCCCCCGATCTGAGACAACTCATATACCTATGCTGTTCTTCACCTGCAAAGCTGAAGCCCTACGACTGCTTCGTCCAATAGTCCGAAACGCCTTATCAAATCGAAGGCATGACTTGGAGGAGACCAACAAACTTCATGATAGGCTTGAGCAAAGCCATCAAAACGTTCCCCCTTCTTTGCGTATCCGCACGATGGCGAATACTTCCTTCGTCGACCAGGATTACCTGATCATGCAGCGATTCATGCTCGAGCTTCAGTATCTCAAGGGTTTCACAATCTTACACCGGCCCTACCTGGGTTACAAACAGGATAACCCCATCTTTGACAAGTCTAGAGAGATTTGCGTGAATGCTGCATTGCGACAACTCGACCTCCAGACCGACTACTTCGAAGCCTTGCAGCCACAAGGACGTCTGTACCAAAGTAGATGGATGTTCACCAACATCACCCTCCATGAGCAATTTGCAGCAGCCATGATTATTTGTCTGGATCTCAACGAGTCGAGATCCCAAAGGTATGCGCATTCCGAAAACCTTGCACCAGGTACAACCTGCTAACTCCCATGCAGTGTTGAAATTAGGGCTCGTAAAGTCAACGCACTAAAAACAGCTCGGCATATTTGGTCAAGCAAAAGGCCTGTCTACCAAGACGCCGTTCGTGCAAGTCATGTACTTGGTGTCATGATAGCGAAATTGACTAGTGACGATTCCCCACCTCTTCCGAGTGGTACGCTCGAGAAACCCAAAAATCTACAATACTCATCTACTGCAGCACAAAGTTCATACGAGCCGCAGCAAGACGTTGTGGTATTCCCAGACTCTAATTACAACATGATGGATGTCACGTCGCTCGATGGTATATTCGAGAATCCCGACATGCTAAACTGGGTGAGTATGATATCCCACAATGAACATATGTATACTAATTCATCCCAACAGAACGACATCGACAACTATCTGATCGACTACAGCGGTACTTTCGTTCCTGCAGGGTTTGACATGCCAGAATTGGTAACATGAATTTCACGTCATATTCTAGCGACATGATCATCTGCTTGCGTCATGTCCGGTCATGTCCGCCAAGATGTTTTGTCAGCGTCCAAGCTCAACCCTGCTCACCTATTGAACATAATCATGGCACAACAACTCGACCACTTTTTGTCATGAGCCAGAGTGAAACTTCCCAAAGGCCGCGAAAACTTCGACGAAATCGACGTGCCTGTGATCAGTGCAGCGCTCGGAGCGTCAAATGTCGACCTACTGATGGACCTTCGTGTGAAGCGTGTCGCGATTACGGAGAGACATGCACTTCCCTCCGCCCTATGGCCCGGCGGGGTCCCAAGCCGAGATCAACAAGGTCTATAACCAGTCAACCTAGGAGCGACGGACAAGAAACGCCTGGCAACCGCCGTCCAGTACAGTCTCAGGTATCCTCAGTTGAGCAAGAAGCTGAGCTCGACACTTCTATCTGGAGACCGAGGATGACACCTCCACAAGCAATCGTGATGGACTTGACGGAAATATATTTCGAGGTCGTGTATCCAGTATTCCCCTTATTCCATCGTGCGACCTTATTGCGAAGGGTTTCGCGTGGAGAGTACGCGACTAGCCGGCCTCTATTTTCTGCCGTTCTCGCAGTAAGTCAGGCGAGGGTATAGATATTACAGGCCAAGAGCCATCAGATGGCTTCTCGACTGTCGTCTGTACCTTCATCATACTTATCCAAGAAACATGCTAATCGCCCGTTGCTCCCAGATGTGTGCACTTTCATCGGCTCGTGTCCGCGATGGTGCTCTGTACACTGGGAAATGGGATGCAAACTCGCTGCAGAGCCCTTCCTCCGAAGAGCTGTTCGAAGCGGCCAGAGAGGCTGTCCCTCACGATGCCTCATTGACCCAAGACTTTGATTATGCGCGTTGCTACGCATTGCTGGCAATCACGTCGATACAATATGGCGATACGCCCCGGATGCATTTCTATATCGGTCTATGTCAAGGCTTCATCTCAGTGGGCATGCTGCAAGATGAAAGCAACTGGCCTGCCGGGTTGAATCATATCGAGCTTGAGGAACGAAGAAGACTTTTCTGGTCTATGTACACTCTCGACATTTTCTCCTCCATCATCTGGGGAGGTTACGCTAGGAGTAGAGAAGCTTGCTTCAATGTTTGCTATCCTAGCGACGATGAACAGTCTGGCGATACAAATCTCCGGACGGCAGGCGATATGCATGATGGTCCTAGTTGGTTGACAGGATGGAACTTTGTGACGACCTTATATCGGATCCTTGAACACGCGCAAGACCGCCTTGGTCATCTGCGGAATCCGGTACAGCGTACACCCTCCATTCCAGGCTATATAGAACCAGGCAGTCCGCGGCAGGTATCATGTCTTACAAAGATCATGACTCTCTACGAACAATTGCCTCCTATCTTCAAAACGACCCAACCGTTGACCGGTATATTGGAGAAAGATCTCTTTGGATTCCAAGCTGCCAACATCGCCGCATCGCTACAATTAGTCAGGATGGTACTGTTCACTACCGAGAACTCCACCGTAGATCAGAAGTGTCAGATCGCCAGCGAGGTCATCAACGGGTTTGCCAGTGTTCCCGTCGCCTACCTTCGCGCCATCAGCTCACCGTTGCTCCACCATCTTGCTGGGATTGGAAGTATCATGGGCTCGGCATTTGAAAATGGCCTTACCGAAACTTCATACCGGCGTGTACGATCAGTGTTATTGGACCTGGCGAATCTGCTGGCGAACCTCGAGGTGGATCTGTTCTGCCGGCAAGGAACAAGCGACAAGTTGAGGGCTCAGGTCTCAAGGATTGATGGTTTTATGAAGATACAACGATCGGTGGATAGCGGGGATGTTGGAGGATTGACACCATGGGTGCATCAGCCGAACCACATACTGGCGTCTCCTGGGTTGCATGCACATCATCAACTCGAACTTCATCAAGATTCGCCACAGATACACTTTCCGGCCGAACTTTTCGATGACTTCAGTTGGAATCTCGATTTCATCTAGAAATGTACATAGATTGTCGCGGCCTAAACGCCTTTCAAACTTGTCTATCTATTTCATGCGAAATTACTCCACGGTGGCCTTATCCTGTGCCCTTTACTTACTGATCCGTATGTTCGGTGCTTGTGCAGGTGCTTTCTGCGCGATGTGGAACTCGTACCAAACATCAACCACGGAATGTAAATTAATTCTGGTTGAGAAGCCACACTGTACTTTGAACCGGTCATACACCTCGAGTTTTCATCCTTGGAGGAAAGTCATCGACTTGTAAATATTATATATGATGACACTACTCCAAGGAACCTAGAAGACATGGTTGCGGATCGCCCCGAAGATTGGAACAAGCGTGGAGGAGAGGGCTTTGTAGAACGGAATGAAGAGTTGCCAGCTGCAGACGCAGAGGGTAACGCGGACAAGAACGTGGAGAGTGCGATGTGTTTTCGGCTACATAACACGAGACTATCTTCTGAATGAATGTTATACTCTGTGTCCAGCCATTTCTTCTGTTGGTGTATCATCACACATATGGCAACTCTTCATGCGAACAATCGATCTGCTTCTCCTTAGCCAATGCAATACCTTCCATCTCTTGCTTGTGGGTGGTTGCAAACATGTCTTTGTTTTCGGCATATGCCTTTTCCATGTTCCAGTACAAGGGCGATTTTGTTGTGAACATGGCTTCGATAGACTCAAGTGATCGATTCGAGGTCTCTGGGTAAACTAGGAAGACAATACCGATCCAGATGAAGTTCAATGCGGCAAACAGGAAGTATGTGCGACTCTGTGAAAGGATTAGTTGCTGGAAAACAATGAGAATGGGGTCCTGATTGATGCAGACCTGAAGATGTTCGAACATGATCGGGTTGACAAGAACAGTCCAGCCGACACCAATAGCCCAACCGGTGATACCAAATCCGTTTCCTTGTGCTCTCATTCTGCTTGGGAAGATCTCCGTGGGAACCAGGAAGGCGACTGTGCCCCAAGTGGATGCATAGACGAGGTTGAAGAGGAAGAGCATGAGTACGGCGGCAGGAGCGATGCTAGCTGCTTTGGAAGGATCGTGGCGGGAAGCTTCGTAAAGCGAGGCAGCCTAATGAAGGGAGTTAGTTGCGTCCTAGGAGCAGCGTTGAGAAAGAAGATATACTCACAATCAGATTAACAATAAAAAGACCGGCAGCTCCCCACATCAAACACTGTCGTCTTCCGAACCTATCAACAACCTGAGCAGAGATGATGGTACCGATAATTCCGATGGTGTTGAGTCCACCTGCGAGTCCGTTTTGCTTGATTGCGCTATACCCAGCCTGCTTGAGCAAAACGGGACTGTAGGCAGTGACGGCGGTGATACCTATCATATCAGGTTAGTAGGGATAAGATATCTAGACTGCAGAATTCGTTACCTGTCCAGGAAGCCATTATCTGTAGCCAGATACACAGCCAAGCTCTGCGGCCCAAATGAGCACCCTGAGTCTTGTCAAGGCCAAACATGATTTTGATGAATTCAATCGGAGAAGCGGGCTTGGTATCTTCAGCCATAGCCACAATTTCATTAAACTCCTTCTCCACAGCTTCAGGGTTGGAAGGTCCACGGACGCGTTCGAGTACTTCGCGAGCTTCGTCGTTTCTACCCACTGAGGCAAGGTAGCGAGGAGAGTCGGGCAGCATCTTGATGCCTGCGAGTAGCATAAGTGCGGGTACGCATTGGAAAGCGAGAAGGAAGCGCCAGCGTAGAGCAGAGTATCCGTGGTTGACAAATGATAGGCCAAAGTCAAGCCAATACGCGACCGAGATACCCAGATAGTTTGCGATAAAGACGTAGCCTAGGAAGCCGCCGCGGTGTTCTGCGCTCGAGACTTCGGAGACAAGGACGGGAGTGATTCCAGTCAAAGCTGGTCGATAGATTAGTATGTTGAGGAAGAAGTCTGGCCGTTGGAAAAGGGCGAGAGCTTACCTCCTGTACCGAGACCTGTCACTACACGAGCGACGAGAATGAAATCAGAACCCTGTGTGGCGGCTTGCAGAGCTCCTCCCACGAGAGCGAAAATAGCAGCGTAGAAGAGACCGTTGATACGTCCGATACGATCGGCGGCCCATCCACCGACGAAGCAACCAACGATGGCACCGAGATAGTACTGTAGAGAAAGGTCAGCTTCTACTTCCATTAAGATATGGATCCAACACTTACAATGCTGACAATACCTCCCTGCTTGGTGGTGTTTGTGACGGTACCATCAGGGAGACCGATCTTGACCTCGGTGACATAGTTTGGCGATGCATTAACACCTCCCATGACACCTTGATCATAACCCTCGAAGAAGATAGAGATGAGAGCGAATGCTTGGATAGCAATGTTGAGTTGAGTGGGCGAGAGCCTCTTCCAGGCTGTTGTGAAACCCATAGCGTCGGTAACTAGTAAGAAGATCGACTGAGAATGGAAGAGATGCTGGAGTTGATGATCGACATGGGGAGGGTAGTCTCTGGAGGTTTTATATCTTCTCGATCATATGGCTGCACCCCGACTGTACCCCGAACTGTGGCTGACTATTAGAAAGTCATCTCTGGGCAACCCGCAAC
>SWBH01000150.1:0-18646 GCA_024195465.1 Aureobasidium sp. EXF-8845 | reverse complement strand
TGTCAAGGACACATTTACCTCTGTCTGGCACCCTATCGCTACATTGAGTATGATGAAGGAAGAGTTTGGCGGAGTGGTGGATAGTCAGTTGAAGGTGTATGGTCTAGCTAATGTGAGAGTTGTAGATGCTAGTGTTTTGCCTGTGCAGCTGAGTGCGCATTTAAGCTCTAGTCTTTACGGTATTGCGGAGAAGGCTGCTGTGATGATTAGACAGGATCAGAATTGATGAGTATGATCAGTACAATGATGTATACGGGACTTACAGAACGGCTAGAACGAACAGAATGGATGCAATAGACAGAACAGATATAGACACAATGTTTTCTATGCTATTCATTGATCTACAAGATAGCGACGCCATTCGGCGGACTGGCAACACCTCCTGGAACGTAGATGGGCATGCTGCTAAAGAAGAAAGAGTACTTGTTCTTCTCCTTGCACTCTTTTGCCAATCGGTCCAAGTCAAAGATCTCACCGATAGGTAGACCCCAACCCGCAAGCAACCATTCATGCAAGAGATATTTGGTATTTTGACATGGCCATGCCTCGAAACTTGGTTGGTCTCCTGCAACGGCCGCGAATCCCTTCTCCCACATCCAACGGACCGTCTTCTCGGACGATTCGACACCGATAGCAGGAGGTGGGTATGTTTCCGACAGCTTAGTGCGAGCTTCGGTAGACAATTGGTCGTATGCGTTTGTCCAGCCAGTGCGAATCAACAGAATATCGCCCTCTTTGAACTGTACGCCCTGAGCTTGCGCAACTTGCTCCAGAACATCGACCGTGATAGGTGTGGTCTGGAAACAAGCCTCTACACTCCACTCATCCCTCTCCTCGGCCCAAGACTTGTAGTCCAGTAACACACCTCTGCCCACCACACCGCCATTCTTGACCCACACATGTATACCGTTCTTCTCCGACCCCAACACATCTTCGTTGGTGCAATCGTTGTAATATCTTTTCTCTTTCTGGTATCCATAATGTCTGAATCCATCCCACTGCGAACTACTCTGTGTATTGAAGGACACGGTGTCGTCGTTTACGCTTCGGGGTGCTTTGTTGATGATGTGGTGGTTGAAAGCTACACGGTTGAAACAGGGTGAAGACATCTTGTTCAGGGGCCAGTCAACGGAGATACGGGTACCGTGGGTGATTTCTTTTGCGGCGAGGGTCGTGTTGGAGGGTGAGAGGAGGTTGAGCATGCCGAGCTCATCGGACGTGCCCCAGAGACCCCAGGCATTACCGTGAGGGCCGTTGGGGTCGAGAGGGAGGGAAGAGAAGGGTGGGCGTGCTGGCGACATGAGAGGAAGCTGATGCTGTACCCAGTCTTGGACCTGCGAGGCTTCGAGGGTTGTTTATGTGCACGAGTGACGTGCGTGGGGTAGCTCTTTTCCTTTCCTTTTCCGACGGCCTTGTGTTTTTCCGTTGGCTCTTTTGCTTTTCCGCTCACCGCATGAAGAGGAATCTTTCTCTGCGCAAAAACCTTGCTCTTGCCCCTATATGAGAAAGATATAGAACTTCAGGGCGCAAGCGGATGACAATGGTCCAACGAAGTTCAGCAGTATCCGTTCCATACCTGGTTGCGGACACCCAAAGAGTTTGATAATCATGACATCTAGTACCAGAAATCCTAGCATGCAGAGCAAACTATTGCCCAGCTGAGATGACGACGCGACGCATATCGCTAGAAAATAAAGAGAGGTCGAGAGAATGTATGCAAACAGAACGATCCAAGGTCGATATCTGTCGAGCCCTTGACTTGTCGCGTGAGTAGGCGTTACCGACGCGTCTGACATGACGTTGACCGATCAAGTGAGGTCGGATGCGTGTAAGAATGTTGAAAAGACAGCAGTTCAGAATGAGGTTCTACAGGATATCTATAATGACCTTTGATGCTTTCCGTAGGATGGAAACTAAACAGGTGAGATGGTATGATCGACAAAAGGCCGGGAATAAGCTTGAACAGTGGAGGATGCGAAGGGTAGCACCCTGTCTGATAGTTATCCTCCATCTTATATCAACAACAACGCACATTAATATGTGAGGACCTAGATAAGATTGAAGATCGGAAGTCTGTTCGTATATTCAGAATGCTCTAGGTAGTAATTTGTGTATTTGTGGCTGTCATTACGCACAAAACATGAAATGCCAGTTTCTGTGTCGGAACTTCCATTGATTTCAACCACTATATGAGGATTTGCAATGTTAAAACACATCTACTTTGCATTATAATGGATACAAGCCAAAGTTTGCGCAATCATCAGACACTGTCATAGCTAAGGGTGCAGTCATTGATATTTCTTGTGCTAGATCATCCTACAACCACATGCGATGTCGTCGCCAGTGTTTACAGTCTTGCTGACGATTAATTCTAGCTTCCTCGCGCCGTCTAACCGGAATGCGGAGGAATCAATCTATCCAACAACCCTTCAAGCATTAGAAATCAGTATTTCTAAAACCCTATACAAACTACGTGGTCCCTTTCGAGAATCGATGGTTGGGATAAAGTGCATGCCCTCATCACGCAGGGACTGAGATGGGCTTGCAAGCCACCAAAGCTAAAATGGCTGAATCGTGGGGGGCTCAAAAACACTTTGTCGCAAACACCAGGCACGACGCGGCGTCATGAAGGCTCTTTGCGCCAATGTCAAGATAAGAGTGCTGAAGGCTTGCCATGAAAACCTTTCTCTCAGAGGTTGAGGTCGAGTCAAGAATACCATGCAAATGCTTGAACACAGCGTTGTCTTGTTCCTGTTGGCCGAGTCTGGATTTGTCGCTGTCGCTTCTTCGCTCTACCACCTCATCGTTCGTCCTATCCATGGACCTCCGGAAAGAGCGTCATTCTCAACACAGATCTCAGTTTGCACCGACAATTCAGATCGGATCCATCTAGTTTGATCGAATCGTGTGACGATCAATATACGGGAAGACTTTCTCGCGGTCTGCCGAAAATACGTCATGCTAGATCATCACGATAAAGTTTGAACCCCGATTGCTTCACAACGATCCGGGAACGGCCCTCGCTCTCCTCCGTACGCCAATAATCTCACCTTTTGCAGCCTTTGTCACCAAAACCCCATCGATCCACACGGCTTTTGTTTCCAATTCAGCTTTTGCTTCTAGCTTCCATCTTCCATCGAGTGGGTCTCCGCGGCTCCTAATTGATCTCATAGGCTGCAAATGATCTTTTACGGATGGTGATATCATCATTCTTACCAACCACACACCGACACAGTTTTCTTGTGTGACACCCGCCATGCTATATAGGTAGGTCGTGTAAGGAAACTTGTCAATTTACACCACTTGCTATCTTTCGGTCTGCCATACCAGGCTTCACCTGGCACCTAATAATTCAATATGGCTCCCGCTCTTTTCACTGATACAACCTTCGGGTTTCTTATGCGCAACATCTCTGGTGGAAGACTATTCCCGTACGAAGATCAACACAATGAAGAACTCCGTGAAGAATACTTCAACAGCGGAGACGTCAAAGAGGAAGAAGCCTCTGACGACGAGGAGAAGAATGGCTCCAAGGGAAAATACAAGTTAATCGAGTTCAGAGAGAACGACCCTGACGTACGTTGTGTCTGGTACTCAATCAAAATGCGCATAGACTGACCTGTTGCAGAACCCGCAAAACTGGTCTACCTTCAAGAAGTGCTTCGTTACCTTCAATATCTGTTTCTTGACTTCTTCCGTCTACATTGGATCTGCCATCTACACATCTGGTCTGCCCTTCCTGACTAAGGCCTTCGGCACATCCACTGAAGTTATCACCATCGGTCTTACTCTCTACGTTTTGGGTTACGGTATCGGTCCCATGATCTGGGCACCCCTTTCAGAAATTCCTCAAATCGGCAGAAACCCCATCTACATTGGTACTCTGGTATTCTTCGTCTTCTTCAACTTTGGTGTCGTCTACGCAAAGAACATCGGTATGCTTCTGGCTTTCCGTTTCCTTACTGGTTTCTTCGGTTCTCCTGTTCTCGCTACTGGAGGTGCTTCGTTAGCAGATATCTTCCCTCCTGCCAAGCGCGCATACGCTCTGTCAGTCTTCGGTATTGCCAACATTATGGGACCTTCGCTTGGACCCGTTGCCGGTAATTGGGCCGCCCAGTACAAGGGATGGACTTGGCCCATCTGGATGCTCATCTGGATGTCCGGAACCTGTCTTGTCTTCTTGATCATGTTTTTCCCTGAAACATCGAGGTTCGTATTATTTCCATTCTCTTACGAGACTCTGCTAATTGTACCTTCACCTTCAGTCCCAACATCCTGTACCGCCGTACTGCTCGTCTTCGCAAGTGGCAAGAGAAGAATGGCTACTTGGATGACAAGCCTTACGACAAGATCAAGTGCCAGCCTGAGATTGATGGTGAACACATGAGCGGTGCCGACATGGCCAAGATGACTCTGGTCAAGCCCTTCTCTCTGACTCTTACCGAGCCCATCGTGTTCGCCCTGAACATGTACATTGCCCTCATCTACGCCGTCCTCTACTGTTGGCTGGAGTCTATTCCTCTCGCCTTCGAAGAGGTTTACAAGTTCAGTCTCGGCACTACTGGTTTGTGCTACCTCGGTATCTGTGTCGGCGGTATTATCTGTATTCCTCCTTACTGGTATTACAACTACTACTACGTCGAGCCCCGCTTCTCCAAGGATGGAACTCTCCGCCCCGAGATTAGATTGGAGCCCGCCCTCGCCACCTGTATCTGCCTCCCTCTCTGTCTGTTCATGTTTGGCTGGACTGCTAAGGCCTCAATCCACTGGATCGTTCCCATCATCGGTACTTCATTCTTCACCATCGGAGCCTTTGGTGCATTCTCGGGAGTCCTCAACTACCTTGGTGACGCCTACCCTGCAGAGTTCGCCTCCATCTCTGCCGGTAACGATTTCTTCCGTTCCTGCTTTGGAGCTGCTTTCCCTCTCTTCGCTCGTCAAATGTTCAACACTCTTGGTCTCAACTGGGGCAATTCGCTCCTTGGTTTCTTGACCGTGCTCTTCATTCCCGTCATCTTCGCCTTGTGGTGGAAGGGTGACAGACTTAGAGCTCGCAGCAAGAGAGCCTCTCAAGAGTACATCAACAAGAAGGATGGCGAAAAGAGTGATGATGAGAAAACTCAAGTCGGCAGTGATGACGAGGGTAAGGAGAAGGATGACCAGTAGGGGTCGAACAATTAAAACGCAGCTGCGATGAATAAATAGACTTAATATGTAATATATAACGATAACGAAATGTACTTGTACGCAAACACTTCAAACAACTTCCAGGCCTCAATTCAACCCATCTCTGTCTACCGGTTCCAAAGTATAGCCCTAATCCAGTAGTTTGGCAGATTTACGTGATGGTATGGGATCTACACGTGCGGTATATGCCTCTTGTGCAGCTCCCCCACACGGGCCGGGCAATAATTTTCAGGTACCGGCGTCAGTACCTGTAATACCTACATCATGTTATACTACGCTCCAACTTGATTGTATGAACAGAAGCAATATTCAAGGGCTCTGCTAGCAGTTGTGGTGTCATTATTGATCCAGTGCAAACTGTCTGAACAGTGTTTGTTGGAGTTACAGATTGGTTGAAGTGTCCGTCGCTTCGGATGACCATGATGAGGCTCAAGAAGCTCGATCGATGTGGACCCTCGTCTTGCCGCCGTTTTCGTAAATTCTGAATCGAGACTCGATGAGACCCGGACACGAGGCCGCCTTGAGCGCCTCAGAAAACCTGCCAGAGATCGAAACGTAGCAATGTAGACATCGAGCAAAGGCTGCTTGCACACCACATTACTACGAGCCTCATCGCCCTGAGTCTAATGGCCAGAAACGATGGTGTCATGTCGACACAGGGAGCGTCGGACTCGGTACAGGAGTGGCTTCGTTTGAGAGCGTTGGCAAGGTATGAACTGCCGTGTCGTAGGATTGAGATGCGATGATTGAGAAGCCTCAGAGCCTGACACAACTTCGAGCGCGATAGATACTTTGCTCCCAACAACATCACTGCCGACGTCGTGAACTCCGAACATGGCGAACCTGCCCCTCCATCGTTGGCCGAGAGTCCTCTTCTCACAGCCGTCACTCAGAATGGCGCCTTGCGCATGAACTGCGACCGCGCTTTCATCTCGCTCATCGACTCATCGACGCAATACATCCTTGCTGAAGCTACACGGTCCATCTCCATTCGTGACTCGACAAAGTTCGCCAACCCACAAGACGCTCTCTTTCTCGGTGTGCAGAGTCTGAACAAGGAGTATGGCATCTGTCCACAATCCGTCGCCATTTTCACCGACCGTACCGGCCGCCGAGCCGTCGGCACCCACGATGTTGTCGCCAATACTAGTCGCTACGTGATTCGCGATTTAAGAGAGCTGGACCAATACAAACACTGCCCATATGTCGTTGGCTTCCCTTATATGGTGTCTTATGCCGAGGTGCCTGTCAAGAGTGCTTCAGGACATGTCCTCGGCACATACTGTGTCATGGACAATAAGATCCGCGACGACTTCTTCGAGGAGAGTACCATCGCTGTCTTGAACGACATCGCAGCATGTGTCACCGAGCAGTTGGAGCTTCATGCAATCAGACACGAGTCCGGCCGAGGTGTTCAGATGATGAGGGGTTTATCAGAGTTCATCGAGAGCAGAAGATCAAGGGCAAACAGCACTGGTAGCACTGGTAGCACTTCGCTCAAGGAGGCTCTGGCCACCGTCACTACCGAGTACTTCGATAGCCCACAACAACAACCAGACCCCGCTCCGTCGTCCAATGCGCTAGACTCTGACAAGCAGAGTTTGACTGACGCATCAATGCAGGACTCAACCCCTCTAACCCCTCCCGAGGATCTCCTGTCTTTACCTAGCCCTGGAGTATGCAACCCGGCTCTGAACATTTCCGATGGTCCACTTTCAGGTTGTCGAACTATGAAGGACATTTATTCTGGAGCTGCTCATCTCATCCGTGACGCCATCGATGTGGAAGGCCTAGTGTTCTTACACAAGTCTGCCAACAACGTATTGCCAGGGTTTCAACGTTCCTTGCCCGACTCAGCATCGGCCGCAGGTCTTGGTACAGAAGCGACATCATCACCCTGCGAAGTTCTAGGAAGTTCGGTCGTACCTGGTAGCTGCAGTCTTGGCACCTTAAAGGATCCGCTGGTCATCAACGATACTTCGCTCAACTATCTCATCCGGAACTTTCCTCGAGGTTGCGTGTTTGTGTCCGACACCCAAGGCAACCCTGTGTTTGAGAAGGAAGGTGCTTTCATTGCTCAGACTTACTCCCCGCAGACTTCTGCCGCCGTTCAAGTATCTGGCGAGCTGCAGTCGCTGATCCTCAAAGCACGTTCCTTGGTTTTCCTTCCCTTGTGGGATTCCATGCAGGAGAGTTTCATCGTGGGTATGCTCGGCTGGACCAGCGATCCTACACGTGTACTTGCAGAGCAGGACATGACTTGTTTGTCTGCATTTGGCAACACCTTCATGACTGAGATTGCAAGGACTGAGATGACCGAATTGGCACGCGCCAAATCCGACTTCCTCTCTTCCATCAGTCATGAGCTCCGTTCGCCTCTACATGGAATTCACGCCGCTGTCGACCTCTTGCAAGACCCCGAGAGTGACTCTAAGCTTGACTTGATCGAGATGATTGGAAGTTGTAGCTCTACCTTGCTGGATACTTTGAACCATGTACTGGACTTCTCTCGGGTCAACAAACTGACCGATGTGAGACTAGAGCCACAAGCCCCCGCTCATGTTGAGAAACAAGATCTAGGTCAGAACGCTTTTGGAGACATGAGCCAGGAATATCTATGCGACCTTGTCCTATCAGTGGTTGAGGGTCTACACTTCGGCCAGGCCTCGCGGAAAGCCACCTACGAAAAGCTACAAAGTACTATTGTCGATCAAGCTGCCATGTCCGATCTTTCGACACACTCACGACCATACGATACTAGCAACAATACTCGTCTTCCGCAAGTCCCGGATACTGTTGCCGTCTACGTCGACATCGAGAGTCGATCAGATTGGTGCATGATGGTCTGTGCAGGTGCCTGGAAAAGACTGGTCATGAATTTATTCGCAAATGCATTGAAGTATACTCAACAAGGATTCGTCGAGGTATCTCTGAAGATCTTACCAGATCCCAAAAGTCCTACTAAGCGATGCGCGCATCTCATGGTCAGCGATACTGGTATTGGCATGAGCCCTGACTTCTTGAAACGAAGTCTTTACCAGCCATTTGTTCAGGAAAATCCAATTGCCGATGGGACTGGACTTGGACTCAGTATCGTAAAGAAGATCGTACAGGACCTGCAGGGCACAATTGAAGTACAGAGCACGCAAGGGATTGGAACACGATTTGATGTCTTGGTACCCCTTCCGGATTCGTCTATACAAGTTGAGGCCTTGCCCTTCGGCGGAGAGAGATTAGATCCAGATGCAAAGCTCAAGGATCGAACCATCTGCTTGTTGTCCCCACCAGAGTTGCCAGGAAACTACAACATCACGGTTACTAATGCCGATCTGCGACTTCGACGTACGGCAACAATGCAGTCATATGTGCGGTCCATCACACACACCTGGTTTGGCATGAAAATCATCACCAGTGACGACTTGGAATCAGTCGATGCCGATATTGTAATTGCTGAAGAGGCGCATCTCGCCAATCTGGTTCGCGCCAAACCCGATATCTTGGAGAAGCTTAGCAACCAACGGATTGTATTGGTAGATGCACAGCCGCTGCACCACCCCAGCAAAGTTCAACTTCCTGGCGCTCCTGTCAATCTGGCGTACCCACTTAGCCCGAAAGCGCTTGTTCGTGCCCTCACTGCCAGCTTAAAGTCTCCTGTTGCGCCACAGACGTTTTCGTTGAAGCATACAATTCCCTTGGGTTCTCCACCACCCTCGAAACATGTGAAATCTCCACCACCGACAAACTATGTCGTGGAAAGCATTAATCAGAAGCTGGAGGCTCCCGTGTTTAAAGAGACAATCAAGGAGAAATCGCAAGACGACCTACCTTCTGAACGAGTCGACACTCCACTACAGGATCAACAACACTTCCTATTAGTCGATGACAATGCAATCAACCTACGTCTGCTTGCAACCTTTATGAAGAAACTCGGCTATACCTCTGAAACAGCCGTCAACGGTCTAGAAGCTTTTGAGAAATTCAAAGCTTCATCTACTCGATTCACGACTATCCTAATGGATATCAGTATGCCTGTTATGAACGGGTTTGAGTCTAGTCGAGCGATCAGAAGTCATGAGAAGTCACTAGAGGAAACAGGACAGATGATCAAGGCAGCGAGGATTATTGCGTTGACAGGGCTTGGGTCTGAAGCTAGCAAGCAAGAGGCGAAGATGAGTGGGATTGATGAGTTTTATACCAAGCCTGTTAAGTTTAATGCTTTGAAGGAGTTGTTGGACAAGTAAGAAGGATTACAGAGTTTCAATGAATACATGATTTACCTTCTCTTTCTTCCATTATTACTCCGTTACATCCAACACAGCTTCGTGAACAATCCACTCGATCTTCCTCTCCTTTTCCCAAGGAAAGCTGTCAACATCCGACGGTACAGCACCAGGATTCGACCTTACAACCTCACGATCCACCAAAACTTCATCTCTAGTCGCAAATGCCCATTTGCACTGCTCCAACAGGTCCAAATTCACACCTATACGATAGCTATGTCCAGCCTCTAATCCATCCACCCCCGTCGCATTGACCGGTCTCCGGATCCTCATCTCTCTTCCTTCTGCATCTCTCTCCCAGCCATTCTTGATCATTTCCTTCGGCAAGGGCATTACGGTCGCATTCCTCCCAAACGCGCGCGAGAAGGTTGCTGGCACTCCTGGCTCTAGGGTTGGGAAGAGCACTTCATCGTGAGAACCTTTTATGCGTGTTATGGCCATTCTTTGGATCATTATTCTCGAGAGTTTGACTGGGGTGTTGGTTGCGAGGTCTGTGATAGTTATGCCGTTGTTTGTGAGGATGCGTTGGATGTGGAGGGGTGTGTTCCAGGTGAAGAATGTTATTGGGTGGGAGGCGTGGGAGAGGAGGGTCATTGTTATTGTGGGTGGGAGGGGAGAGCTGAAACTGTAGGTGGAGGAGGATAGGGAGAGGGTGAGTTCTACGCGGGGGGTTGATTCTGTCATTGTTGTGTTTGTTGCTTGTTGGTGTGAGTGTTTCGATGTGAAGACGGGAGGTTCGTGAGAGATGTGATGTAGTGATCGTGGCCAAGACTTTTGGCCAGTCTGAGGTGCAGGTAGCTCCTCCCTCCATCTCTGGCACCGCTCATTCATCTTCCTCCGCACGTGTCCAATCTGGATACTCTGCATCGTAGATGTATCGCTTAGATGTGATTGTTCTCGTGACCTGAGTGAATGTCCTCCGCGAGTCTTGATAATCATGACTGAGAAGTCGGCGGCGGCTTGCGATAATGCGCCCGGCCAGAACACCAACCAGGATTTAGCCATCAACAACACTTTGATCAATCGCTTGTTTACCAGAATAGCACTCAAGACATGGGCAAAGCTATACAAGTCGCACGGCCAATGTACTCCTATCTCGAGGAACATGATCGTCAAGACCGGACCCTGGCTCGACCTCATGGAAGCAGCGACTATGAAGTTCGTTTCCGAAAACACGTCCCTTCCAGTCCCGAAAGTGTATTGTTCGTTCGTCCACAAAGGCCGTACATACATCCTTATGGAACGCATCAAGGGAGAAATGATTGGTAATGTCCTGGACGGTCTTGAGCATGATGGTCAACAGAAGGTCCTTGCTCAGCTCAAGCGCATGATGGATGAACTGAGATCACTCATCCCACCATCAGGCACCGGCGTCCAGAGCTGTACTGGTGGCAATTTATGGGACTCACGTATCGCTCACTTACTTCGGGCTCCTGTCGTCCCTACTCGCTTCGGACCCTTTTCAACTATCCAAGAGTTTCATTTTTGGCTTCGGGAGGGCTTCCGATTTGACGACCACAAGGATAAAGAGAGAATGAAAGGCGAGGAAGGAAAAGAGATGGCAAACATGGAGGCTATGCAAGATGGCCCCTGGCCACCTCCTGTGTTCACACATGCAGACTTACACCCTGGAAATATCTTGGTGCGCGGTCAGGAAGTTGTCGCAATCATCGATTGGGAATTTTCAGGCTGGTATCCGCATTATTGGGAGTATACCTCTGCTTGGTATGGCAACTTGCTCAGGACCGATTGGCAAGATGACCTGCCACAGTTCTTGGAAACACACCCAGCAGAGCTTGTCATGGAGATTACGCGACAGAAGTGGTGGGGTCCGATCTGATTGACTGACTGATCCCATATTCGCCAGCTTGACACGCGGAGCTTTCCATTCCTGATACAGCAAAGCAACATCTCCCCCTCTATGCCACCGTCTCTTTGTTCTCGAGCATGTCCCACGTAGGTCTAGGACCCTCGAGAAGGCTTCGTTCATTGTATCGACCAGCAGCAGTTTTCTCAGCCACATAACGTCTTCCGAGCTCCTCAATCTTTGCCCAATCCAATACCGACGTACCAACTGCCTTGCCATCCTTCGCTATGGCCTCTAAAGCACTGCCAATCCAGCTCCTGCATCTCCAGTTAGGATCACCCTGCACAACAGGCACGCTTTCCAAGATAGAATTCAAGCGATCGAGATCCTCGACTTTGCCAATCAAGATGCGGGCGAGCAGTTGAACTGTCATTTGGACGTTGGCCACTGTCGTCTTTTCGTATATCCATCCCACGAGAGGAGGGTTTCTGGCATGGTAGCGGGTACCGGTCACTACTTTCGACGACTCGTTCTTTGGTCCGACGAGTAGGGCCCAGTGGTATCTACAATGTCCATGAGCTTCAAATTATCGTGGCAGGCTTCAAGATATGTTTTCCTACCTGCTTTCTTCCTTGTTGGATACACCGCTAGGGTAGAGTGCGACATACAGACGAGGTTTCCCAGAAGGCATTTAGTTTGTTGAGACAGAAGTTCGAACATTCGAAAGTATCATGGACACGGCGGTGAGATATGACGCTCTCTGCTTGCCTATGGCGGCTCTTGGAACATTTGGCGCCTACTGAACGCGGATGCATTACGCGCCTGTGTCCATATCGGGGCAAGGTTCGGGACGCTGTCACATACAGTCCAATGAGAGTAGAATGATCGCCCAAACCTGCTCCATTTTTGTGCATGTTCATGCCAAGCTGTCCATAGCATTGTGTTGGCCAGAAATCGGAAAGTTTTTAAACTCGAACGTTTCACACACACGATCGCTGACAGGCGCTTATGTCAACGCAGACGATGAGGACTTCCTAAGCGCCTGTGTATGTATTGAGACTATGATTGCATACGGACAGCCTTTGAAGGAACCCAGCAAGCAGCGGGTTTCAAGTAGCATATCGCATCTTGAGTTCATCTTTTAACAGCACAATAATCTGGTCAACCACCGTCTGTCTGAAAGAATTGTCTTGAAGATCGACCTTTGTGCTTGCAAAACAGCCAATACAAAAGGACACAGCTTTGTAGAAATCTATTGGCGTTTCTTCCTTGTCTTGCTGCACCCAGCGTCGGACTGTTTGCAGATCTGAGAAGCTCTGACTTGGTCCTGAATCTCCTTGTAGTCGTCGCGCATCGATGGGCTCTCTGAACAATATCTCGAGCAACATGATGCCGAGGTTGAGAATGAAGCAGTTGTCATCCGTGCCATAATTCACTACTGTCGTTTGAGGGGTGTTTTGTGCTTGGTGACAGCTTGAGTAAGTTTGTCGAATGTAGGGTCTGTTAAAGTCGATGGAATTGGCAGTGCTATCGTCGATAACTGGACTGACCGACTGAAAAAAAAAAGCTCCGAATAAATGACGTCGAAAACCTCACCAACAAAAACTGAATACTCGTTGATGCCAGAATCCTCGAAGGGTAAGGCGAGAAGTAGCGCGTCCGCTCGCGGCGAGTGGTACATCTCACGGTGAGGAGCTTCTTCCAAAACTCGGAGATCAGATCGTAGACAGGTGTTACTCAGACTCCCCGCAGTCGATTGTGGGGTGACTGAGGTCTTACTCAGACTTGCCGTAGTCGATTGTGGGGTGACTGAGGTCTTACTCAGACTCCACAAACTTCATGGTAGGATGGTTAGAATGTTACTCGGGCTTCAGGAAGATGATTGCTAACCTCGGTCTCTAGACAATAGTATATAATTGTGTGCCTCCAGAGACAGAGACAATATATATCCTTGAACAATTATCACGATGACTTCGACTGAGCTGAAAAAAGTTTTGGTTATTGGCGGCACCGGCGCGCAAGGACAGTCTGTTGTTCACAGTTCGTCCTTTTCCTACTTGTTATTTTCTCTGAAGCTTACAATTTATAACAGCCCTTTCGCAGAGTGGCCGCTATTCCGTAAGCGTGCTCACCCGTAACACTGACTCTGACCGGGCGAAGAGTCTCGCTAGATTGGCCAACGTCACGTTGGTTCAAGGCAGCCAGGACAACCAGAAGGACTTACACAGAGCATTTCACGGAGCTTGGGGTGCTTGGATCAATACTGATGGCTTTACGATCGGGGAGAAAAACGAGCTTTTCTACGGCATACGAGCCTACGAGATTGCTAGGTACGAGGGCGTCCAGCACTACCTCTACTCCTCGGTCGACTACCCCCTTAAGGACACCAACTGGAACGCAAAGTACCACTGGGGCCACAACGATGCTAAAGGTAGAGTTGCAGACTTCATTCTCGCCCAAGGCCAGCAAGGCATGACGAGCTCCATTATCATGACCGGGCCATACATGGACATGTTATACGACGGCATGTTTGTGCCACAGGAGCAAGAAGATGGGTCGTTCGTCTGGGCCAATCCAGCGCGTGAGTACTCCACACACCTGCCTGCCTCTCGTGACGTTGCTGATTTTCATGTCTTTGGAAGTGGATGGCAAGTTCCCCCTTATCGCCGTAGAAGATATGGGTCCGTACTCTCTTTGGATGTTCGACAACATCAATGAGTCTGCTGGCCTTGCCCTCAAGATCGCCACAGACGAAGTCAGTTTCGTCGACATCGCAACTACGTTCACTCAAGTTACTGGCAAAGAAGCTATGCACAGATATGTCCCCTTGGAGGAATACCTCCCTACAGCCGAGCCATACCCTAACGCGCCCGCAAACTGGGCCGCTGGGCCACATGCAGTCAGGGATGAGTCGACTATGACGTGGCGCGAGAACTTTCGTGCCTGGTGGATGTACTGGGGCGAAGGGCGGGCGGAGAAGAGAGATTGGGCACTACTTGACAGAATCCATCCACAGCGTATCAAATCGCTCAAGGACTGGATGGAGAAGAACAGGTATGATGGTCAGCCAAAGGCTGTGCTAAAGGGAGCCGAGGATTTGCGACGTGCCGCACAAGCGCAAGCAAATGCTATTGAGTAAAGCACTTTTCCCCAGGTACATTCTATACGCATTCGAATAATCATACAAATCGCCATTTGCCACCGCGTAGCACATTGCACTTTGTTGGATCATCTTAGATGGCGAGATGTGAATGGTATCCAAGTCAGATTACCCGCATGACAAAAGTACGAGTGCTTGCGAGCGTATCCTGCAAGGTCGCATTTCAGTAGACAAGCTTCTGGTTTGCAGGTGGTTTGTCTGGTGTATCTCGGATGGTCTAGCCACGACTAGCCCTTCAAAGACCTGCCCTCAACTTACCTACCTGGATACTTTAGACGGTCTTCATGCGAACATCTTGCAAAGATCTTGCGAAGTGCTCATTTCATGTAACGATGTGCCCGGTACGGGCACCCGAGTTCCAGGCTTATAATTCTTATAGGTAAAACTTAACACAAGTAGTTCATAGATGTCTGGAGATTTGAATACCAAGGATTGCAGGTCGATATTAACACAAGCACATTGGGCGAGATTCAGTAAAGCGATGTATATATTTGTGATCATTACAAATCGCACTAGCTATATTTTCCAGACGCTCCGTGACTTCCATCGATCTGCTCAAAAGATATTTTGCTTGCCAGTCTAGCTACATCTCTCCTTCGCACGAATGTAGTTGTAATTGTCGTGATATAGACCACAGTACTACTCCACTTTGCCATCAACATACACTGCGACGTCTTTGTCCTTGCCTGTTTCAAGCTCGAATTGATCCGATGCGGGGCTGTGACCATCGAAGATCTCGGCAATCTCTTCGAGCGAATACCCTCGAGTCTCAGGAAATGTGAACCATGCTGCTACGCAAGAAATCGCCAGAATGACCAAGAACATGACCTAGTAACGCCACGAAGCTGCCTCCAGAGCGATAGGATTGACGAAAGACAAGACAACCAGTGAGATATAGATGACAGCCAATTCAATACTCAAACCCTTCGAGCGAATGTTGAAAGGCAGGATCTCGGTAGGGTAGGAGATGACGAGGGGAGTGTAGGCGATATCGTAATGGAAGAAGAAGATGAAGATGAAGGCGATGACAGCGATACCAGTTGAGCCATTGCCAGTGTTTGCGAAAACTGCGGAACAGGCTGTTACGACGATAAATGAAGCGAGCATTCCAAGACTGGACCAGTTAAACAAGGCACGGCGACCAAGGCGATCCACAAGGAAGGACGCAGCAATGGCAGCAGCAAAGTTGAACAACTGTAGTAGGCCATTGATCAAAGTCTGAGTGTCGGGATCAGTCACACCGACAGTGTCAAGAATGAGCGTAAGGTAGTATGAAACTACGGATGCACCGTTCCATTGAGAGAAGAATCCGATGGAGAGAGTCAAAGCCATGCGTTTGCGGTTTCCAGGGGTCTGGTACAAAGATGCCCAGGAACTCTTTTGAGCGGCTTTCTCAAGTGAAATGGCATTCATGATCTCAGCCCTCTCAAAGCTGACCAGAGGATGACTGACATCACCACCGGTGTGGTATTTGGCTAGGATGAGCGTTGCTTCGTCCTCTCGGCCCTTGGATATGAGCCAACGAGGAGATTCGGGCAAGAACCACCAGAACGCAATTTGAATGAGAGGGAATGCCGCCTGAACGATCGAAGGTGCTCGCCAAGACCACTGACTGCCGATCATGCTTTTCTGAGTACCATAAGTCGTCCAAGCTGCGACAATGGCACCGAGATAGTACATAGTCCAGTATAGCGATGTGTATTTGCCACGGTGAGTGGGGTAGCAGACCTCGGAGATCAACATGGGACTGGGTTGAACGACCATGATGGAGCCGACACCAACCACGACTCTGGAAAAGACAAACATGCCGTAGTTGACAGAGAGACATTGGATAATGGAGGCAACAACGATGATGACAGCACCCGCGAGCAGGATAGGTTTGCGACCAAAATGATCTGAACAAGCTCCCACGAATGGAAGAGCAAGGATAGAACCAGCAGATTGTGCCGCATTGACAGCTCCAAGAACGTGCCCAGTCGGGTTTCCGAATTTGTTCTTCCAGTCAGGTAGAGCTTGGAGGCCATTCATGAGCGAGCCGTCGTAGCCCGCGACAGCGGAGGAAATGAGTGGGATGAGCAAAATCAGATTGAACTTCAACAAGTGAGGAATCTTGAACCAGACTTTGTCATGCTGAGGGAGTACAGCACCAAGGGCCTCGCCTACGATATCCTGGCTGCGCATACTGGGATGGTGCAATGATGTGATCAGGAGAACAGAGAATGGTAAAAAGAAGGATCTGCTGATGGACCTGGGGTTCGAATGCGGAGTGGTTGTGGGGATGGTGGATCAAACGGTACAGGATGCATGTCTTTATATATTGAGGCCTACACGTCAAGTACGCCGCACAACCACGCAGTTCCTCCCGACTTTCGCAACAAGACGAGCCAGCAGTAGATCGTAGCTGTGCCCAGACACAGGGCGTTGTGCACCTTGCCGTTGGAGCTTGATTTGCTTGACAGACATCCTTGAGAAACCTTGCGTGGTCTGGAGCTGGAATTATGTGCGGAGATGGCCTTTTCCTTTGCGGAGTTGGCGGAGAAGGCTGCAAAATATGCTTCTTGGATGCGGACATGGCTTGAACTCGGCCGTCGGAAGCGGAGATCCCGGAGCTGACTCAGGGGAATCAATGTAAATCATTTCTATAGATGCGGAGATCATGGAGAAGACCTTCAAAATTCTCAGCCACGGTCTCAACATTGGCCAAAATGAGTAAGTCTCCCGACGACATGCGTCCGGCTGCTCGATCGGCATTGAGGAGGGAAGATTGTGGAACAATATCGTAGTCTCATTAGAACGCCCTGCCCGACCCGACTTCACATAGCTTGTTCTCCTGCTGTACAGTCTGGGTCACCAGAGATCAACAGCATCTCTGCTGCTCCATCTTTGCTTCTCCACCTTTGCTTCTCCTTCTCTGCTTCTCCGTCTCTGCTTCTCCATCTCCTGACCATCTCGCACGTGGTCAAACATGGATATCCCGGCAACATTGGCCCAATTGACGCTCGAAGAAAAAGTCAGTCTACTTTCAGGTATGGGACTGTGTTACCGCTGGAAATGTCTACTGAGTGCTGACGGTCGTTGCTAGGTGTGGACTTCTGGCACACGAAGGGTAATCCCAGGCTGAATATCCCTTCTTTGCGTCTGTCTGATGGATCAAATTGCGTGAGAGGAACCAAGTTCTTCGATGGTGTCCCGGCTGCGTGTCTTCCTTGCGGCACTGCGTTAGGGGCGACCTGGAACACTGAATTGCTGGGTCAAGCGGGGCGTCTCATAGCAGAAGAGTGCAAGGCAAAAAGTGCACATGTCTGGCTGGGTCCCACAGTGAACATCCAAAGGTAAGGATTCGGATCTATAGAAATCTGTACGTTGCTAACGTAATCGTCAGGAGTCCTCTAGCAGGTCGTGGATTCGAATCATATTCCGAGGATCCTCTGCTAAGCGGTCTTCTCGCTGCAGCTATGATACACAGCGTACAAGATGCCGGGATCGCCTCGACCATCAAGCATTTCGTCGCGAACGATATGGAGCACGAGCGCAAAGCTGTAGACTGCATCGTCTCGGAGAGAGCTCTTCGCGAGATATACCTTCTGCCTTTCCAGATTGTAGTCCGAGACGCCTCACCTATGGCTTGCATGACTTCTTACAATAAACTCAATGGTTGCCATGTGAGCGAGCACCGTGGCCTCTTACAAAAGCTGCTTAGAGAAGAATGGGCCTGGGACGGCTTGATTACCAGTGACTGGTATGGTACGTATTCGACAACCGAAGCTGTGAACGCGGGTCTTGATCTGGAGATGCCTGGGCCAACAGAGTGGCGAGGTCTCATTCTGACTAATTCGCTCCGCGCTGGCAAGATCTTGATGAGGACTCTTGATGCTCGAGTCAGCGCAGTACTGCGGTTGGTTGATCGAGTCTCGGTCTCTCATATTCCAGAGCGCGGTCCAGAGCGGACCAACGACACAGAAGAGACGTCTGAGAAGCTGAAGAAGCTCTCTGCGGAAGGACTGGTGTTGTTGAAGAACGAGAAGTCTACACTTCCGCTGGACTTCGCCAAGACTGTAAGTCAAAGAGATGATTGTAACTCGACTTGCCACTGAATTTGTCCCGCAGATAGCAGTGATCGGACCCAACTCGAAGACTCTGCGGTTTTGCGGAGGTGGCTCTGCAGCTCTCCGCCCTTACAACAACAAATCGATCTACGATGCCATGCTGGAG
>SWBH01000149.1:0-18700 GCA_024195465.1 Aureobasidium sp. EXF-8845 | reverse complement strand
CGAAGACCACGACATGATGGCCGCTCTCAATGTCACCGCACTGAAAGATCTCGGTTACGACGAAAAGACTTCCTTCATCGACCCCATGGAACCCAAGTATCGTGCAAAGAGTTTCAGCAAGGACGACCTTGACAACCGTGGAGGCGACTTCGCTGAGGACGCGATTAGAGAAAAGTGCAAGCAGTTCCAGGATATGGATGCTTACAAGCATGCCAACGAGGCGGAGGAAAAGCTTGAAGAGTACTGGGCGACCAGAAAGACACAGACGACATTGCAGACCTCTGTTTCGTCGAGTGGTAGCAGTTCCGCTCCTGTGGTTGCCTCTAGTGTCTCCAAAGCAGCCTCAGTTGCATCCTCGGCCGGCAGCACTCTCATCACATCAGTAAGTTCGGCAAAGTCATCTTCTTCTACAAAGAGTGACGACAAAGGAAAGAAGACAACGACCTCGTCGTCGGCCGTAAAGTCAACGACCAAGAGGATATAGATGCATGTAGAGTTCTCGTGTTTTGTTACATTTTATAGGCGTTTAGGAGAGATCTGGGTCATTTCGTATCAAAATATCATACCAATTCGTTTTATATGATTTTGAGCACTTGCGATGGTGAACTGAATGTGACAGATCGAATCATGTCATCCCTGAGCCACACGCTGCAGAATCTCAATCTAAGCATCCTGTCTTCTTCCAGTCTCTTGTTTATGTGAAAACAGTAAATCGTATTCAGAAGGACAGATTGGTTGCACGGTAACATCGCTCAACCACACGAATATCGTCGTCGCGGAGCTGCAAGTTCATTTCTTTTCACAGTCTCCGCGCTCTTGTTTGTAAGCTCTTGCTGGTAGATTTGCTTGCGGAGGATTAAATTTGTAGTTTGAAGCAGTATGTGGCCGAAAGATTCTTGTATGATGGCAGTGCCGTTATCATTGACGTGTCTCTTGATATTTTGAATGTGCTCAGTTACCTGAGAACTTTGAGTGGTTGATTCTTCAAATAACACGAGAGCGGCTCGCGTGTACGGAGAAAGCGAACAGAAGGTGAGTGGAGGCCAAATGTGTGCACGTTGAGCAAAATGAGTGAGACGTGAATGGAAAGTGCGTAACACGTAAAAGGAAAAAAGGTGAATGCAAACCAACAAATTCAGTCGACAAAGCCGGACTTGCTCTACACTATACGTTCTGTTTGTCTGTCATATCATAAACAACTCAGTGCCTTTCGTTGCTATTATTCCCCAGGATTTTGAGACTGCTGAGACGCAAACGCGGCCCTCTTTCACAATCCACAGGTGAATCTATAGAGTCTTATACATTCTATAGCGAACCAGACAACACCTACCAGAGTAACAGGAAGGTTTGTGTTCCAAAGTGATGCCCGGCTGTAGTACGAACCATCCAGCAATCAAGGCGCGACTTTCTCGACCTGATATCAATAAGGCGGCGTGACAAAGCCACAATATGCATATAAATTGGCATCATGCATGACGCTATCGACCAACGAATCATATCAACCACACAGACGCTCCCCCAGCCACATTCGCTGCCACATAGATTGATAAGCAGAATACAAGGTATATCTCCGTCGCTTCTGGACAACAAAGCAACGATTCGAGTTTGATGTGGTAAGTCGTTTGTGATGAGAGGGGAGTTGTGTACGCTCCTTAACCTTCATCTTAGGATACCGAGGACATGGGAAGGGTCGAATATAAGCCTGGGCAGGCATTCCGACCGACAGAACCGCTATCTGTATCCCACGAAGCAGCCGAGGGGCGGACATAAGCACAAGGCTGATAGTAAATCCTTCCGTGAGCTCGTCATTGAGGGGTTGTTGATCCAACACAATCTCACTCTTGTCTCCATCCTCTGCCTCTAGAGTCCTATCGTGTCCACTTGGCAACACTACCAGAAGAGAGTGCAGTAACATGAATCAACCTCCTCCGCCTTACCAGGCCGTAGCATTTACACCCCGGGACAACACGCTGCACATACCCATCCCACAACGACCGAGCGATAAGCACAACAAGTCGCCATCTCGCCCAACAACACCTTCGCCATCGCCTACGGTTTCTAAGAAATCATTGCACCACCACCTTCTTCTCACCCAGAACCTCTGGCAAGAAGCCGCAGAAAGGCTACCAGAAAAGGATAAGAAATCACTCGAAATACCCAAAAGCGGCACTTCCACGACAAACATCATAGAAGATGCACTGGCAGGCGTAAGGAATGGCGAAGAAAGAGTGACCAAGAATTTGCTCACTATCAAAACCAAGAGAGGAGAAGTGCCGTTGAGGCATTACGTGGACAAATTGACCAAGGTAATGATTCAATTCAGGGAGATTGGGGATACGCTTGTGCAGTATGACCCAGGTCACGCTGCGTTGCCGTGGGCTGGCGTGAGACTGTTGTTGAACGTACGTGTATCACGCTGTCTACTGTATTAGCGGTATCACTGACTAGGATGTTGACAACAGATTGCTGTGAACGATAGCTCGAGCTTCCAAGATATGGCTGAGGGAATCGAGTTGATCTCGGCCATGATCACACGATATGCTGTGGTCGAGAGTTTGTACTTACTCGAGGACTCATCTCTCAAAGCTCAACTCACCAACGGAATAACCAAACTTTATGTTGCCATCCTGAAGTATTTAGGTAGCGCCAGAACTTACTACGACAAAGGCACACTGAGTAAGCAGCTTTTCATATGGTATCTGGTTGTGACGCGTGCTGATCCTTGCTTTGGGGCGAATTGGCGAAAGTGCCATCAAATCATCGCGTACATTAGTCGAGGTTCCAATCGCCGAGATCAGACACGGCCACGCTGAGGTTGACGATATCCTGAAGATCATCGATGCTGAGAGTAGGACAAGCAATGTGCTGCGCCTAAAGTTATGTTCTTAATAACAAAAATTGCAGAGAAGAAAGACACCGACCGGAAGATAAGTGACATCCACGATACGGCAGAATCGACACGAGATGGTATGACATGCCTTGAGTGGCAAAGATATCTTCAGCTGATCAAATCATAGAGATCGAAAGATTACGTCAGCTCTCACGCGACATGATGAAGAAACTTGAGCCTATAGATGAGTTGACTGCTGAGATCAACGAGATGCGAACCGAAAGGATACGTGAGTGATGACCGGACCCATCATGACGCAGATACTTACCGTCCGTAGGTGAAGAAACAAAACAGAAATTCCAGTGGCTGTCGACGGTTCCTTTTCAGAGTCATCATGCTAAAGCGCACGAAGACTTGGTAGCAGACACAGGTCTGTGGCTTACAGAACGACACCATTATATTGATTGGAAGCAGTCGATCACATCGTGCTCAATCCTACTCCATGGCTCTCTTGGCTGCGGCAAAACAAAGTTGATGTCAGTATGCCTATCGGCAAACGGTGCTCAAGCTAACGTAAGGCAGGTCGGTTATTGTTCAACAACTTCTTGATGAGAACAAAACGAACCCCGAGATGTCAAAAATTGCTTACTTTTATTGCAACGGCTCAGAGCAGCAGCGTACTAAAGCACAAGAGATCCTTGGAGCAATCGTAAGGCAGCTATCGTTCAATGGCTTGGACAAACTACCGGAGCCGGCTTTTTTGGAGGCTTATAACGCTCAGAAGAGTGATGCCGACGAGAAGAACGCCGACCAGATCGAGCGCCTCAGTGTCAGGAATCTGAAAGGGGTGATGAGGGCATTTTACACACCCTGATCGATGCCGGCGCCGCGGTCGACGTAAAAAGCGACTCTGGCAAGACCCTTCTCCACGAAGCGGCGAGGGGAGGATCTGCAGAGAATATACAACAGATGCTTGGATATGGTGTCAATATTGAGGCAAGAGACAATGATGATTCGACACCTCTGGCTGTGGCATGCCGTCAAGCTAACAGGTCTGACGATGTTGTACGAGTGCTACTAGCTGCTGGAGCCCATACCTCAGTAGTCGACAGATGGGGCAACAGTCCACTTCACGAGCTCGCAAAGTGTGGGCGAACGAAAGCCGCCCTTATGCTCTTGGAAACTGGCAAGGCCGATCTCACTCTTCGTACACAACTCGGGTTTAGTGTACTTGATATTGCTGCTGCAATGAGCGATTATGAGCTCGTTCGGAGTCTGCTTGAACGAGGAGCATCAGCTCAGTCGGAACCAGGAATTGGCTCGGCTCTACATTATGCGGTCAGTGCAGCTGCAGACGACAATCTGTACGCGATCACTGAACGACTGTTGGATGAGGGCTGTGATGTCAATGCAAAGAACGAAAATGGTTGTACACCACTCCATTCGTACCTCTCGAACAAAAAAGGCAAAGAGAGCATCGTGCGACTGCTGCTGGCTCGCGGAGCGGACCTCAATATACCGGACAACGACGACGATACTGTTCTGAACTGCCTTGCACTAAACCCAGAAGCATCCGAGTCAATGCTGAAGCTGCTTCTGGAGAATAAAGCAGACGCAGGCCTTGCTGATTATGAGGGCTTGACTCCACTGCATAAACTAGCAAGAAGTGGCCTTGCAGCACATGTCCGAATACTCCTCAAAGCAGGTGCTGATTCATCGGTCAAGGACAAGCACAATCGGCAACCTATACAGTATGCTGCTAGGACGAACGAGGCGACAGTAAGAGCCTTGCTTGATTTTGATGCTGAAGTCAATGTTACTGGCTCGGATTGGCCCAGCCCAATCGTGTACGCATCCTCTGAGGCAAACTTGCAGGTGCTAAAACTCCTGCTCGATGGTGGGGCGGACGCAAAGAGTGAAGATCCGGGCACTCCTGGTTGGACCGCTCTTCATGCTGCGTGTAAACGTAGCGATCCTGACCCTGCATTTGCGGAACTGCTAATCGAGCATGGTGCTGATATCAACGCTGTCACCAAGATATCCAAGACCACGCCATTGCACAACGCTATCAGTAGTGCTGCGGTCGTACAGCTACTTCTGAAAGAGGGAGCTTCAGTCGATCCTCAAGACTCGGACGGCAAAACCCCTCTCATGCTTGCCTGTGCCAAATCCAAAAGTGCCCGAGTCGTGGAGATTCTAATCAAGGCAGGTGCCGACCCAATGATCAAGGACAAGCTCTACGGCGCTACAGGTCTTCATTACAGTTGCTATTCGGACGAACTCGGACCTATCGTAATTCACAGCGGCAGATGTGACGATCTCGATGTTGAAACCAAGCATGGCTCCACACCATTAATATATGCTAGCTCCATGGGTCGTTCAGATGTTGTTTCATGTTTATTACACACCGGTAAAGTCAAGATAGATCATGAAACATACCAGGGGGCAAATGCGTTGTTGTTTGCGGCTTCCTGGGGCAAGGTCGAAGTAATGAAGCTACTGGTTGCATACGATGCAAGGATAGTCTTGGAAGTCGACAAACGCAGATGCACGGCTCTGCACATTGCTTGTGACATGGGCTACCTGGGAGCAGTCAAATTGTTACTTGAGACCGACGCATCCAATATTGAGGCAGTGAACCGTGAAGGCCTCACCGCTTTTGACATGGCAGCAGCTAACGGATACACTGATATTGTGGCTTTCATGCTGAAGCAGGATGATATTGATCCGCTCCATATCTCCAGACGCAATTGTACTCCGCTACTGTGGGCTGCTACAACAGGTAAACAGGACTTAGTCGAGATGCTCATGGCGGTTGAGGGCACTGATCTGGGTAGGATGACGACGGGAGGCAAGACGCTGTTTACAATAGCAGCTGCAGCTGGTCTAGAAGACCTGTGTGGCGACCTGATCAAGAGAGGCATTCCGAATGTCACGCTGCTTGCTTCGGGCGACGGGCTCTCGCCTTTGCATTATGCCACAGACTCCAACAAGGTAGGAGTGGTCGAGCTCCTACTCGCACAACCTGGAGTCGACAAGAACATACGTTCACACAAAGGCTTGACTCCACTGTTGTATGCGGTAAGAGAGGAGAATGCAAAGTCGGTCATGACGCTGTTGGCGCACCATGTCAACATTGATGAACCCGATGACCGAGGAAGAACTCCGCTGCTCATGGCTGTTCTGAAGGGCAATCAAGAGGTCGTAAGACTGCTGTTGAACGCTGGAGCGAAGGCGCAATTGGACGAGATTTTAGAAGTCGCTTTGTCGATGAGGGACAAATATATCGTACAACTGCTTAGAGATTCGGGAGCGGTCGAACTTGAAGAGAGTTATGGTCTCGAGGAGCTTATGACGGAGGCGGCGTACAAAGTCTCCGCGGTCGGAGAGGTGCAAGCAACAGCTGGTGCTGACGAGATCGAGGCATAAGGACTATGTGTGTAGGGGAATATCATTGTCGACAGGATAAGATGACTGGTGTCCTTATGTTCAACGAAGATGGAGTTGACAAGTTCCTCGAGCATCAGCATCTACACCACCACCGCGATGTCTTCTATGATGCTGTGAACTGTATATCAAACGCTTTCGGATGGCGGCATGGAACTGTAAGGATCTTGCACAATCAGGACGTGAAGACGCATATGGAAGGAAGGAAGAAAGCCCGACGCGTCATTGTCGTAGGCCTGCAACAACTTTACAGCAACGATGATGGGAACGTAGTCAGCGAGCGAAGCCGATTCAGACCCTAGTGACGAAATTAGTATCATGATAATCACAAGCCTCTTTGCGTTCTCAACGAAGCATCGCACGCATCATGCCAAGCCTTCCCATCTGCCTCGTCGAGTGTCCAACCCTGCGCTTAATTCTGTCTTGTTAACCTTTAGCTACAGCATACATTATCAAACATTAGATACTAGAAGACTTGTTTTGAGTGAGTAGTGTTAGTTGTACGAAAGTATCTATGCTTTAGTGTTACTCGTATGAACGTTGTGCGCAGGCCTGAGGATCATTTAGAGAAATTGTCCAAAAAAGCTTGAATCCACCAAAAAGGAATACGAATCGCGAGGTTGAGAAGACAACACAAGATGAATGTTGTGATTTATTCGCTTCACACCAGTTGCCAACTGTATCCAGGAATTTGTCCAAAAGCAGAAACCAAACCAGCCCACCCTTGATGCTCCCATACCACACCATGACTCCAGTAGATGGAAAAAACCGTCAATCACCTCCCAAACAGCCCTAATCCTCTGGCTCCAGTAGTCAAACTCCTCTTCCTCCTAACCATACCCCTAGTCCCACTGACATCTATTCCTTCCTCTGCCAACCCCAATTTCGCATTATGAAAAACACTCTTATACTCCTTAGGGCTCGCCACTACCCCTTCCAACTCGGCATCTTTGTCGACTTTCGTAAGCACCAAAGCCGGGGACGAAGACGTGTACATTCTAGCATGTAAGTTTGGAGTCACGGGTTGAGAGCGTGAGATAAAACTGGGAGGCCAGAGTTTTGGTGTGGCACGTGGTGGTGAGTCGGTGGAGGAGTCGGACCAATCTGCGTCTTCGGAGTCGACTGCTGTTTCTTGGCCTGAAGTGAAGTCGTCGTGAAGGCCTGCGTGTTTGGGGACGCGGGAGATGTTGGATATTTGTAACATTTGCGCGTTACTAGGTTTGCGTAGGGAGTATGTTGGAGGAACGGTAAGGAGATGTGGTCGTTCACTCTCAGGTGGACTGCCATGACTTGCTCTTCGCATGTGTCGTATCTGATCTTCATAGGAGGTGGTAGAAGCAAAAGCGTTCAGACGAAGGTCGATCTGGCTGGGTGAGAAGACCAGACCATAACGCACTTTCTGCACTGCGACATCAAGAGCCAGCTCGATGGCGCAATGATTCCTCACTTGAGACAGTTTCGGCCAAGTTGCTGTTTCTCCGCTGAGCATAGCGCGTGACATGAAATCAGTCGTTGGATTGCTCAGAACTCGAGGGAATTGCGTCAATGAGACTTCTGGCAGAATAGTGATATCTCCCGAGTATCGTTGACTCAGCACTGAACGAAGTTTTGACATGGTAGTTGGCAAGACACCGAGTTCAGCAAGGACATGCATTCGGTGAAGCGCTTCTCCTTTCGCGAGGTTAGCGACAGTACGAATCCAACCGGGTCCAGCAGATAGAACGGATCTGGCGGATTCAGGGGCGGGTGTTGTGATCTCGTCGTCTCTTTCCAAGAAGGGTACAACATGTGGATTGACCTGAGATACGATAAAATGGTTGACGTTGAACATTTCTGACAGACGACCCATGGGCAGATCATTGTCAACCGAGCCGTCAATCCATCGTTGAGGTGATTGATCCCATGGAACTTCCAATCCAGTGCGTGGATCTTTGGCCAGTAATTGAGCAGGCGAGAAGACGAATGGAACCGAACAACTTGTGGCAACTGCAGACCAGATCATGACGTTAGGAGCAGTGATGTAATTGAGCAGCCTGGGCAACTCGTATAGACTGGCAGTCGACACGCCAATGTTGAGAATACGTCTTGTCCTGTTGTATGCTTCCTGGAAAGTCATGTCGCCAAGTAAATGCTTCATGACGCGAATGAGATTGGAAATGTCAAAGAGGGCACCCTTGGTGCAGAAGCGGAACACCTTCTTCAAGACATTCTCAGGCTCTCCTTCTTTTTCGAACACATCCAGATCGCCGTAGCAAAACTCGCGAAGGACTTGTGGTATCTCATCGTCAGTCTTTGTACAGAGGACTGCAGCGACAATAGACCCGGCGGATGCTCCTGAAATGATGCGAGGCAGCAGACGTGCTTCAAAAAGCGTCTTGAGCACACCGATATGGTTCATTCCAAGTGTGCCACCGCCAGAGAGCAGTAAAGCACTTCTTCCAAAGGCTTGTCTAGCACTCAACAGCTGCTCATAGACTTCTCTGACGTCCAATTCTGTATTCTTCTTGTTCGCAGGCGAACACATGTCGACAATCGTGTCGAGCATGCCCAAAGCGGCCGAGATGTATCGTTCAATGAGCGTCTTGGTACCGACTCTGCAATGCTTGTACAGACGCAAATCGCCCATACCTCCAAGATCTCTTGTCAGACACGTTCGAGCGAGGAAGAGCATGCGCTTCGCATCGCAACTGATACGCGCATCTTCCAACTCTTGCAGTCTTGCTTTGAGTAAAGCAGTATCGTATTCGTCGCACTCCTCCTCTTCCTTCCACGCGTCTCTGCCTTCTAGCGTATCCAGTTCCGAGGCAGCCGAGAACCAATCCGTGTAGCATTTCGCCTGCACAACAACCCGTTAGTCGCAATTCTTTCGTCGATGTGAGATATTCCACATACCTGCGAGATCTTGAGTTGCAAGACCTGCCTCCGCCACTCGCAATCGTCCAGTTGCGGCCCCTCGGGTCTTTGCTTCTGACTGCCGGTCTCAACGGGTTGGACGCCAATTAGATGGTAAGGATCTCGCAGTGCTCTCATCAGCGACGGCGATATACGCGATCGATTGACGGTCCATGTCGAGGATGTATTGTTGGTTGTGGCATGGTTAGACTGCTGCAGTCCCGCCGACGAGCCAGGTAAAACTAGTGAGTCATGGAAAACGTCCATGTGAATGTGGGAGCCATGGGTTTATCGCAGGGAGAGATTTTCTAGAATGCGGCGATTGTTATAGGTGAGGGAGAACTAGCAATAGAGTCGTAGAGGGTTAGGCGGCAAGGATTAGGAAGTCGCGGTATTGAAATGGATAATAAGCTTTTGTTATGGGCATGACGACAACACAAACTGTCACAAACACCGAGGGCGGAACGGCAGTGGACGGCCCACTTTTCGCTTTGTTTCTCCACGTTTTGGAAGGGGAATCGCTTGCGAAATACTGAATCGCGGCCATGTGACGGGGCTGGCTGATGGGGGCTTATGAACTTTGCCAGCTGCATCAAGGCACAGTCTAACGAACATCGTCAAGGGATATTTCAAGTCACAAGCCTGCGATGCGACATCAGCGATGCTGCATTTCTCCTGCAAGCCGCAACGTCGATCAACTTCTGACCGTGTTTCAGGCCGTCGCTCTTCCCTTCAGCCTGACTCCCTTGCTTCCTTCGACGCAGATGATCAGGTCTCACCGCTTCTACTGCTGGAATAGGTAAATGAAGTCGAAGCCCCAGTTCAGATGACTTGTGGAAACTAGTCAGCAGGGGGATCTAGCTGGGCCTTGTAGCCTGCATGTACCTTTGTCAGTACAATAGTGCATCACCTCCCCGATTCGCTTGCTGGCCGGAGTCGCATCCTGATTCTTTCTCTCCAAGTGACACGTCCAGATGTAAGATGGCGGGAAGGAGATAAATCAAGGTTTGATCGTTATTCGTACTTACTATGAGATTAGGCTATGCGAAAAGAGTAAATAGCCAAAACATCATTATATCGATCCGACAAAACCATGCCTACGCCTTTGCTCTCAGATATAGCCTGCCATATGTTCATAAGAGTCATTCTTGGATAAAGCTTCCTCATGCCCCTCTCCCGCACTTTGTGCTTGCCCCCCCTCCATACACACTCCCACTACGCACGTATCTCACTCATCGCAAGACCAGATCACAACATCTCAGAACCCCCCTGCCCCGGTCTCGCCTGCATGACCAAAATACTAGCCCGCAACCCACCATCCACAAACCTCTGCGCCACAAGACCCAAACAAGCCTTTCCAGACTCGCTGCTCAAATCCCTTCGGCCGACAACAATCAAATCACCTGCGTTTTTCGGATTCTGCGCTACTTCAATCGCAGCTCGAGAGATTGCTTCTTCGAGAGGTGAGTGTGAGGATACGTGTTCCATGATTACTCTCGAGGCTTGTTCTGTAGGTAGGGAACGTTGGATCATGGCGAAGAATGTTTCATCGCTATCTTCGATTTTGGTGACGGTAGTGGGTTTGGTTTCTGATGTTGAGGAGGTTGATCTGGTGGTTTCCATGGGCGAACCATGTTCTTTGAGTTCCTGTGAGCTGCTTCCGTCAAGTTCGTCGAAGAAGACGATAGTGGCTGTGACATCAGGGTTCTCTGCTAATTGCAGCACAAGTCGTAACGCCACGCGACCATCTGCACCACCAAAGTATGGCATGTAGATATGATGTGACTTGTCCATGATGGGTGAGGATGCAGGTCCCCTCTCATTAGACAAACTAATCTTGCTAGCTTGACGAGAAAGAGTCGGTGGACGACGTGCTACTGCACTACCACCGAAGCCTCGGTTGACAAAGACTGCAGTGTTGCAAGTTGATGACTTGAGTGCGGCTGCTACAAAACTGACGTAGCTTGTGTCTTCGAGGCGTCTGGGTGTGGTGGGGTTGCCATTATATGATTGTTGTTCATTCATACTTCCACTCTCGCTCCAAGGAAGGACGAGAAGATCTGAATTCTCGCTTGCTGCTTTGGATGTGATGATTTCAGCGAAGGAAGACTCGAGAGCGATGGCAACCTCTCCCGAGACTGATAGATTGTACAATCTGCCAAAGTTGCGGAATGTGTTGATGATGGGATCCTTCCAGTGGAACTCTTCGACGTCTGATACACTCATGACAGACGAATCTCTGTCTGTAAGTTCAATCATCCTCACACCATGCACTTCCAGAGGTCGGTTCGGTGTCTTGATAGACTCGTTGATACTAGCACTCTTGCCAGCGTAGATAGGATGCTGTCTTGCGGTCGCATCTCCGGATTTGCTTGGAGCAGCCAGGAGCGAGACGAATGTCATTAGAGTAGGCATGTTATCCAATCTCAGGTGAACAAGAAGTGTCTTGATCTTGCTAGTCTCCAATTTCGCCGCAACAATAGACGAAGCATCATCGCCAGCGGGATTGATTGGGTTACCAGTATCCCAATCGATAAGACCCTTCTTCCAAGCTTCGAGCTTTTTCTGATACCAAGGCGGGTACAAAGCCATGGTCAATGGTGTAGTGATAAAGGTAGTGATCAAAGCCATGACCACAAAGATGGTGAATGTTCTTTGAGACAGAATCTTGGCTTGCAGACCGATATTGAGAACAATCAACTCGACGAGACCTTTGCAACTCATCAAAGCACCGATGGTGAAACTTTCTCTCCAAACAACGCCATTGGCGCGAGCAGCCAAAGAGGCTCCAACGAACTTGCCAACGAACGCAACAGCCAAAACACCAACCACATATCCCCAAGTAATGGCAGTATCCAGAAGGCCGAGATTGGTAGAGAGTCCAGATAGAGCAAAGTAAAGCGGTAAGAACAGAGCACTGATCAAATCCTCAATCTTCTCTGTGACTTTGATTGCGAAGCCACCCTCGTGAGGACAAATCAATCCAGCCATGAAAGCACCAAAGATGGGATGAATACCAATGACTCCAGTAAAGAAGGAAGATGCCAGTGCAATCAACAAAGTCAAGACGATGATACCCTGAGAAGGTCCATTCTCAAACGTACGAGTACGTCTAAGCACCCAAGTGAAAGCCGGCTTGACAGCAAAGAAGAGGAAAAGCGTGTACCCAAGAGCTGTGAGTAAAACATAAAGGGCACTTATTCCGCTTCCAGAATTGACCAAAGCCACACAGAGAGCAAGAAGTACCCATCCAGTAACGTCATTTCCAGCTCCAGCGGATAGTACAATGACTCCGACAGATGTCGACAAGAGTTTGAGTTCAGTGAGAATACGACACAATACCGGGAAAGCAGTGATAGCCATAGCCACACCAACAAACAGCATGAAAGTGCCGAATGCAACTGGCTCAGTCCCATCTTCATCTGAGAATTGGTTGTACAGTCCATAAGCAATACCACACCCCAGACCAAAAGGAAGTGCCATGCCAGCCAGTCCAACACTCAAAGCAATCTTCCAGTTGCTGGCCAAGTATCGTAAGTCAACCTCCAGACCTACTATGAACAAGAAGAGGACTAGACCAATGTTGGCCACAAGAGCAAGATTTGGTTGTGCAGCTGCCGGAAAAATTGTTGCCGTGAATCCAGGAATTCTACCCATGACTGAAGGACCGAGTAAGACACCACCGATAACTTCTGCAATGACACGAGGTTGTCTGATTTTTGACAGAGGCCAGTGTAACAAGCGACAGAAGAGGATAATCACGCCAGCCTAAAATCAGGGTCAGTATTCAACTCGTTGAAGAATGAAGTTGCGTCATACAAACCTGAATGATGAATATAATGATAGGATCCTTTGGGTTATAATGTGTCGGATTCTCGCCTTCCAAGATTCCACCTTGAGCCTTTGCTCTAGCCGTCGAAGCCGCAGTAGCAGACATCGCCACAGTCTTTGTAACAGTATCCGTGACGAAAGCCGTGACTGTAGACGCCATGGTGAGTGATTCGATCCGTGCAACAATAAACCAATACTCTAGTCCAAAGATCCGTTCGTTCCGAGAGAAAGTGTGGATGCACAAGAAAAGGCTACTCGATCAGCATACTCGTGCTGTTCGTCCCTCTATAAATCAACAGAGACACTCTCGTTCAGTGCTATCAGAACTGGTAAGAGGCTTGTATCAAGATATCCTGGTGAGACGGCCAAACAAGATGGGGAGGAATGGATGACAACTTCAAAAGGTAATAAGGTAAAAAGCCACAAGCACTGACTCGCTGACAAGCACAAATAGCAAAAGCGTGGGGTGCTCCAGACCCTTTTTGTATCGATTTGACGCTTGGACCTCTCTTCCTGCCCTTCCATGCCCACCCCCGATTTCTGGGCAATCCTTGCGCCTAGACTTTTTGGCTCTCCTTTGCTAACATCTAATCACACGACTGTTGAAGGCGGTGGACTACGGTATACCGATATATTCCTACTGAACACTCAAGCTACTGTATACGAATAACGGCTTCCACACCAATAAACCCCTATACCACGTTTTCTCCTCAGCGCAACTTGCAAGCCAAGAAACAACCAAGTGTACCCTTGTGATCACGACCCATACGGTTGCGATGATTCTCGCTTGGCTGACGAGACGGCTGAGCCCTGGAATCCCGCAACGCTGTCCCCTCAAGTGAGAATACGCCATGAAACGACCCAAAGATGGCGGTGTACAATGTGGAGGTATATCCCCTCCATCTCACACATACGTACTCTGGGGATGGATGACCGTTTTTGTATCGAGGCAATGCAGGGGGCTCGCGAGCGATAGTCACATGCTGCAAATGCACGACCATGGCACGTGGAGGTAGTGAAACGTGCATGTCTCGTGGTGTATATGCGGGATGTGATAATGTGATTATAAGTCTAGACCACGACTACTGAAAAGGGTGTGAGATGGTTACTACACAAATTATGATTATGATTATGTTTAAACTGATGGGCTATTTACAAAGATACGATCATGGCAGATGCGATGATGGATCCCAGGATCAAGGATAGACTCCACTGTGCAGATGAGGCAGCTCCGATGTACAGTGCTGGCTTGGAGCTGCTGGTGTTGCTGGTTCGCGAGGCACCAAGGATTGTAGAAGTGCTGTTGACCTGGGAGATGCCTGTAGCACGAGATGCATCCAAAGCGGTCATAGTGGCAGTGCTGCTGGCTTGAGAGACCTCCTTCGAAGGACTTGCACTTGGTCCCTGAGTGCTTCCAAATTCGTAAGGACCGAAGCTCAAACTAAGGGTCCCTGTCGAACTCGACTCACCCGCAACTTTGGTGTGAGGAGTGTGCTCTTGGGGGTAGACTGGGGAAGTGCTAGGGAAAGTGCTACTGAGAGATGAAACAGATCCGGAGATCATCTCCGAAGCAGTCATAGGCGCGCTAGAGGTCGAGACACTGGATGCAAAGACAAGAGTGACGAGTGAGGAAACAGTCAGTGTCTGAGCAGGAGACTCTGCGGTGACTTGGCTGTCTCCAGATACCGCGGACACAGAGGAATCGTGTTTCGCTTCAGCACTGTGGACACTGCTTGGAGTGACGGCTTTAGTGCTCTGAGGTTCCGACTGGGTCTCGTACAGGCTTGCGGTAACAGGTGTAGCAGTCTGAGCAGGTGCTGATACAGTGTTGACTCCACTGACCGGGCAAACAGTAGTAGAGACAACAACTGTCTCAGTGATGAAGAAAGTCTCCTGTGACGAAACTAGACAGTTCGTCACACTCGACGGGCAAGCGGTGATGGTCGAGGTTCTAGTAGACAATATAGTAGAAGTGGTGTATTCTGTGTCCGATCTGCCAACTGTGGTGGTCGGCAGAACAATCTCAAGGACTGGACAGACTGTAGTAGACAGAACCAGTGTCTCGGTGGTCAGAAAAGTGCTTTGCAATCTAGTTGGGCAGTTTTCAACTTCTGGTGGGCATGCAGTAACGGTGGCGATGCGGGTTGAAAATATAGTCGATGTACTCAATCGGACAGTGGGAGTAATGATTGCCGGACCCAAGGTTGTTGCTGTGATCTCAGAGGAAGGAGAGACAGGTGAAGAAAGAACGGAAGAGGAAAGAGAAGAAGACACAGGCAATCCATCGTGAGTTGCAGTTACGGTGCTCGAAGAGACAGAAGTGGTGCTTGAGGAAGCGAACACTGCGCTGGGAGCTGCAGATACGGCGCCGGAGGACGTTAATACACCAGAGCTCGTCAATGCAGACGAAGCAGTCTTCGAGAAAGGTATATCAAACTGTGCCGAAGACAGAACACTCGAGCTCGCTGAAAGCGCTGGAATGATAGTCGCTGACGATATAAAAGAGCGGTTGTTCGTAGCTGGAACAGCGATATTGACAGGGACCGAGGAAGTCGAGTTTGCATACAGAGCCACAACAGAGCTAATGACAACAGAGCTGGTGACGACCGAAGTCAAGCTTGTTCTGCTGGTGACGAGTGAAACAGATGTGTTCAACTGCAAAAACGAAGTCGTGGTCGACAGCGAGTGAGCCACAGAGCTGTTGGTGGAAATAGAGCTGGTTGGCATAGAGCTGTTGTTCATTACTGTGGAAGACGTGTTGGCAAGCGGCAATGGAGTTGTAGTCGAGATGGCAAGCGTAATAGAACTGTTGGTGAAAATGGACCTGGTTGGAACAGAGCTGTTGATCATCACTGAAATCGATGTGTTGAAGTATGCTGAAGTGGTCACGGAATTGTTGGTGATAGGAGGCGACATTGTTGTAAGAGTTGAGTTCGAGAGAGGCGTTGCCGTGATCATCGAAGCCATAGTGCTGTTAGTGGTTGTGGGAAAGGTCGGCATAGAGCTGTTGTCCGGCGCGACGCTGCTCGACATATTCAAGGTCAATGATGATGATGGAGTAATGACAGGACTGGATGTTGTCTCTGGAGCGACTATTTGGGTGCAAGATGTCACCGATGCAGAGAAAGTAACAGTACTCTCATAAACAGAAGTAACATCGACAGACGAGATCTGAGTGGAGTACTGTGTCTCGGTGGCAGTGAGTGTGCCTACACAAGGATCCGTAGTGTAAGCTAAGGCAGCCTGATAAGCAGCAGCAGATGTAAAGTACAGAGACGACCCCGATAGGAAAGTACAAACTCTCGCAGCGGTGTTGTAGTTATATCCACTACATATTGTAGAGTAAACACTACAATATTGGTTGCAGAGGGCAATTTGAGCGGCAGGAAGTACGAGGACCGTTGCTCCTCCAGCTAGTGCGCTGCGGTCACAGTTTTGATTGTAGTATTTCGTGCCAAGTGTGTAGATACCGTTTTGGCATTGACCCACTGTGAAAGCGCGCGGGGTGCATGTTGTCACTGTCTGTAAGGATGCTGCGGTTGTGGTGAAGATGTCGGTGTAAGTGGTGGCATAAGACGTAGTGAGCGTAACCACTGATTCTTGCACGACAGCCGCTGGTGTCGCAGAACAAGCCGAAGCAGAAATCGCTGTCGATGGTGCCTCGGAAGGCGACTCGATCGAGGATGAAGAAGAAGAAGTAGCCGAGCTTGTGACGGTAGATTCGAACACCGTGATGATCTGGGTCGTGATTTTCTCGGTGGAGTAATCGGTAGCAGTGCTTGTGACAGTCGCTACGCAAGGGTTCGTATCGTAAACTGAAACCACTTGCATACCGGACGCCCAAGTCGACGTTGTCATGGTATTACTGGTAGGCGAAGGCTGTGCGAGATAGCAACGAGTGCTCGCAGTATCGTAGACAGCCATATCGCAGGACTTTGAAAAGACTTGACAGAAATGAAGACAGGTATTGATGTCTTTGAAGTTGATACCGGTGATCCGAACGACTCCAGTGATCTCAGGACTGTCGCATTGTTCGCTGTAGTATTTGCCCGCGGTCGAGTACAGTGTATTTTGGCAGCCACCAGTTGGAGATGCTGTGCCTACTGTGCATGTTGTAACAGTATCGATATACGTCGTAGGTGTTGCTCGGACGGTGGTATATGTGCTATCATAACTCGAAGTGATTGTGACGACTGACTGTTCGACCCCGGCTCCAGCTGATGGTGTGACCACTGCTGGTACAGTCTCCAGTCTCGAATAGGCTGCTACATTTGAACATGCCAAAGCAGCGAGAAGTGCCAATCCCTGAGTCAAATATGGACCCATGATTGAAAGGTTGAATGAATGTGTTAAAGAGAAACAAAATGCAAGAAAAAGCACGAGGGGAGAAGAGGAAAACCAAAAGAGTGTACTGGACCGAGAGCCTACCTTGGGGACGAGATGTCGATATATGTCGACAATTCATGGTATACTGCAGATTCTCACTTGTAAAAGTCATGGCTCACGGTGGAAATTGACTTCAGCTGTGTACTGCGTCTATACCGCAAAGGATGTGTTCTTTCTTCACCGCACTAGAGTTGGAGTCAATAGCGTGAGGCACGTCTTTGCGCACAAACAATTTCATCCTGTCGGAGATGCCGGATGGGAAATCGCGTGGAGAGGGCTTCTTCCCAAAGGGGCAAGCGAAGAACACAGTCTAGTACACCAGGACTTGAGGGCAAGCTAGAAGAGTGTTCAAATTTCCACTCATGTCTTGTTGTAAGCGAAAGAGTGAGAGAATGCGAGTCGAAAATGGAGTGGCTTCGGGTGCTTGACTCATTTGGTCCAGACCAGAAGCTTTGACCGAGAGTGACATGACAGAAGCAGTGAAATTTGAAGGCTTGGAACAAGAGAGAATTAAGAGCAGACTCCATACGCTATGAGACATGAACAAAAGACCCTATACTGGGCCATATATGCAGGCAATGATAATAATAATACTTTTCGGGTTATGAAGAACCCCTATTTGCCTAGCTCTTGGAGTTGTGGCAGATCCCACAATGGACGCTCCACCAACACGGCTTCAGGCTGTTCATCATCCGCATCTGTTGTCTTTTCACCCATGGCCACCATACCCAATATAGGTCTGTATCTGTATGTACACCACCATTTCCTTCGACCTGCTGAAGTGAGAGCAAGAGCACCTTCTGCGCCTCCGTTTGTGTCTGCTTCTGCATCATCGTTGTTGCGACGTAAAGGACCAACTGCATCATCTAGTGCTTCTTCGTCGTCCAAGTCTTGCTCGTGAGATGTGCCGTTGGTGAGTTCAATGACCTTGCCGTCTTCAATACGGCGGATCTCCTCAACGACACCCTTTGTCTCTCCACTTGCTGCCTTGTCACCAGCACCGCCCATACCCTTTGCTTTCTTGCGCTGCTCGGCGAGCTTACCCCACTTGTTGCTCTCACGACGCTTGCGTTTCTTGCTAGGTGTGTGTTGAGCGGCAATATCATCTTCGCCATCTTCCAGAGCTTCTTCTAGTACACTTGATGGCTCGTAGTCTTGTGACAAGTCAAGCATACCAACCCAGTTGGCACCATACAGCCAGGCACGAGCGCGAGCATCGTTGACGTCCCATACGACTCCCATGGCACGATCTTTGATGGTCTGGAACTCTGCGGGTAGAACACTCGTAGGGTTTCTACGCGACCATTCCGTTAG
>SWBH01000148.1:0-18731 GCA_024195465.1 Aureobasidium sp. EXF-8845 | reverse complement strand
GAACCATCAATTTGGTAGTAGATACCCTGCGAGGTACCTTGATTGATGTACAGATCGGCCCAGAATGGAATTATCGCATAACCAGTCAATGCGGTGTATTGCGGTAAGGCAGCGGGCGAATAGCTGTTTGTTATGTTCCAGCCGAGCACACCGTTTGTACTGACCGTTACATTGCTGAAGGCATATCCGCACACACTTATATTGAAAGGCATGACTCGTGATGCTAGGTCATCATCGTGGCTCGCTGTTGAGTCGAAGATGGCGGTGGGAGAGGAGAGGACGACGGTGGGAGCTGCTGTCGTCGAGACTGGGGTGGTAGTTCGTGAGCCAGTGGTCTGTCAAAAAATATGTCAGGATTGTCTTTTGCGCGATGTGCTGAATAACTTACCGCCACTTGCGCTGCTGCTCCAGTTGAAGAGCTTATGCGGGTAATGGAAGTCTAGCTCTTTACATGAGCATTAGATCGAGCCATAGAGTGGCTGCAAATCTCAACTTACGGGTGTGACGGTAACAGTGACTGTACTTGGAGGAGGCGTGTAAGTTGCAGTACTGCGGATGAGACAAATCAGCACATTGTTACATAATTCCACGACCTTGCGATGAAGACAGATCGTCCAGATTGGTGGATTTGAACTGGAGGAGCTCCGGGAGATCAACTTACACTGTCTGAGTAGATGTAACTGGAGCCGGAGTAGGTGCGTAGACTGTCTGGGTGGAAGTCACAGCAGGTGGCGTAGATGTAACGGTCTGCGTGCTTGTCACCGGCGGAGGCGTAGAAGTTCTGCAGGAGCATAGTTGTTAGTGAATTCCCTATGAGGCAGCACAGAATCGGCAGTAATCCTCAATCCGACTGCTTTCTACTGTTTATACTCACACAGTCGCTGTGGTTGTTACTGGGGCCGGCGTTGCTGCGTAAACAGTCTGAGTCGAAGTGACCGGTGCTGGCGTAGCAGGATATGCGGTTGCAGTCCTAAGCATCAAATTAGCCTTCATGTCCCAAGACTCCTATCAATCGACTCTAAAGATTGATCTCGAGTCGGACTCAGCACTGGCCAAGATGTATTGTTGTACTTACACAGTTTGCGTCGAGGTCACTGGAGCCGGTGTCGCTGTATACACTGTTGAGGTCATTGGTGCAGGTGTGTCTGGATAGACTGTCGATGTGGTAGTCCTGCAGCATCAGGTCAGCATACCCTGTCGTTCTATTCTGCCTCTAGTCACTCTCAGAGGAGCAGCGGCCTGAGAATTGGTTGATCATGTCTGATTGAGGGGTCGATAACAACTTACACAGTCTGTGTGGATGTCACTGGTGCCGGAGTGGCAGGGTATGCTGTGGTAGTTCTATGATTTCAACGTCAGCATTTGTTCTTTGATTTCGAAAATTGCTCGTATCGACTTACACTGTGCTTGCGGGAGGAGGCGGTGCAGTAGTAGTAGCCGTCTGTGTCACGACACTTATCACTGTGGTTGTCCTGAGAAATATGTTAGCATACTCCAATCAACTCTTGTACGAGTGAGCAGTTGTCTGGTGGAAGACTGATACTCTCCTCTTCCTTATGGGAGGATAGTGTAGGAATCTCCAATGAATGAGATTGAAATTGTCGTTACTCACAAGGTCTGAGTTGTAGTCACCGGCGATGGTGTTGCCGCATATGCGGTTGTGGTTCTTTAAATCAATTAGCCTGGTTTTGGGAAGGAATCTCTATTGGTTTCCTCATACACTATTTGAGTCTGGGTTTGAGTTTGTATCTGCGTTTGCGTTTGGGTCGAGGTTACTGGCGCTGGTGTGGCAGCATACGAGGTCGTCGTAGCAGTCCTGAAGAAACGTGTCAGTATGTAGCATCTAAGTCTGACTTGGTGCAAGCTTGTAGATCTGTTACTCACACGGTGACTGGAGATGGTGTCGCCGCATACGCAGTCGTGGTACTAGAAAAATTAGCCCGTGTCATTTGGGTCCGAAGGGTTCTGAGACTTTACATACACTATCTGGGTTTGAGTCTGGGTTTGAGTCGAAGTTGCTGGCGCTGGCGTAGCGGCGTATGAGGTCGTTGTCGCAGTCCTGAGCAATCGGGTCAGTAATTGGAACGAACAGCTTTTGCTCGGGGATGATCATATTCTTACACTGTAACAGGTGAAGGTGTGTTTGCATAGGAAGTTGTGGTTCTAGGTAGCCAGTCATTAGCATGTCTCTTGAGAAAGAATAGCTATCCGAGCTGTGTCACTCACATGTATTGCGTCGAGGTTACTGGCGATGGTGTAGCGGCGTACGAAGTCGTGGTAGCAGTTCTGAGCCAATGAGTCAGTATATGAAATGGACAAATCTTGCGCTGGAATGGTCATCTTCTTACACAGTGACTGGAGAGGGCGTGGCTGCATATGCAGTTGTGGTTCTATGCAGTTGTTAGCACGTCCGACTGGCGAAAACACCCTTCCAATTCTCGGTCAAGGTCTTCTCTGTACTGAGAGACACGTTCGAGGTAGTTGCATCGAGTTTTGACTCGGGTTCAGGATCGCTTACATATATTGTGTTGAAGTCATTGGCGATGGAGTCGCCGCGTACACGGTTGAAGTTACAGGCGATGGTGTCATTGCATAGACTGTCGAAGTCACTGGCGATGGAGTGGCTGGATAGTATGTAGCTGTCTCGGTAGTGGTAACCACTTGAATGGCTGTTGTGGTTCTATAAGAATGTGGTAAGCACATATCCTGAGAATGCTTCACTTTCTTCAGAATTTTGGCGTCTTCCCTGCCAAGGACAAATCGCCATCATTCGAAATGACAACTTCAGGTACTTACGAAACTTGAGTCGTGGTCATTGGAGATGGTGTTGCTGCATATACCGTCGAGGTTGCTGGCGAAGGTGTCATTGCGTAGACTGTCGAAGTCATTGGCGGTGGCGTCGCTGCATAAACCGTCGAGGTCATCGGCGGTGGAGTGGCGGGATACAGTGTATCCGTCTGTGTGGTAGTGACCACTTGGATGACTGTCGTGGTTCTGCGAAGGACGAGTCAGCACATGTGACGAGGACAGAGTCCGAGTACTTACGAAACTTGAGTTGTGGTGACTGGAGATGGTGTCGCGGCATAAACTGTCGAAGTCACAGGTGACGGGGTCATCGCGTAGACAGTCGAGGTTACTGGCGAAGGCGTCGCTGCGTATATCGGCTGGGTCGATGTTGCAGTCGCGGTGGCCGTGTCAGTCCGCGTCGCCGTCGCCGTTACGGTCAAGGTTTGCGTATAAGATTACGCCGGAAGGGTCGTGGTGATCAAACTCGTGCTGACTACGGTACTGGCTTGCTGTGTAGCCACGTAGGTACTGGTATAGGTACTCGTCGTTCCAGGTGCAGTAGACACGACAGTGGTGTATTGAGTATAAGTCGAAGCTGGTAAAGTACTTGTACTGACACTCGTCATCGTGATCGTACTTGCTGGAGCTGTGGTAAGCTGCGTGGTCACATATGTAGTCATATAGACAGAAGTGGCGGTCACGGTCTGCGCTGGTGGTATGGTGGTAGTCTGTGAGAGGAACAGGAAAGTTAGCAAGATTCAGGAAGTTCAAGAAGCACGCCATGATCCATTGGTGATGTTGGAATCGTGAACCATATATCATTTTCCAAATAGCTTTACATACCGTCACTGGTGGAGGAATCGTGGTCTGAGTCTGTGTGGCTGTAGCTGTTGTTGTAGCGGTGGCTGTCAAGACCAGAGTTTGAGTCGTGGTATAGGTTGAGGCGGGCTGAGTGGATACCGACAATGTCGTGGATACGACTGTACTGTACAGGGTTGTGACGTATGTTCTGTGGCAAGACTCGTTAGCATTCAATGTTCAGAGAGCTCGGCGAGTCACAAAGTAGCTCCCGTCGATCAATCATTCTGGCCTGTTGTCCTGCGCCCATCAATCTGATATATTGCTTGAGGGGATTTCAGATCCCAATAATCCGATGATTATTCACGATTCACACTCTTGATGTTCATGAACTTACGTGGTGAGCGTGTCCGTCTCACGAGGAAGTGTGCTCGTGACTGTGTAACTTGAAGCCGGTAAGGTAGTGGTCACTATACTGGTATACGTGATACTGGAAGCTGGAGCAGTCGTGTAATAAGTCGTCAAATACGTGGTCAGGTAAGTCTGCGTGATTGTTGATGCTGGCGGAATATCGGTTGTCTGTCGAGAAATTGTATATCAGTAAGACTTCAATATAGAGCATCTCCGTCTTCCAGAAATTTCCCAAAGTATGCATAAAGATGACGACTCTTTGCAAAGTAGTCAGAGTACGCAAAGAATCAATAACGGAAGCATCCAGACAAGCACTTCATCTTCTGTAAATCTAACGGATGACTTATCACGAGGACATCGTCTGTTCCGCCTTATTGGGCATTCCCAAGAGAGAGATCATACACGGGGAACAGCAATGGAATGGGTGCTTGTTGTGGAGATGTAATTGCAGTGCCAAATGTACTTACCGTTACTGCTGGTGGAATGCTCAGGGTGGTAACCGTGCTTGCCGGTTGAACACTGAGCGTGGTGGCGGTCACGGTACTTGCTGGCTGAACGCTAAGTGTAGTTACTGTACTTGCTGGTTGTATGCTCAATGTCGTGACCGTGCTTGCCGGCTGAACACTCAAGGTGGTGGCAGTTATTGTGCTTGCTGGCTGAATGCTCAGAGTCGTGGCAGTTATTGTGCTTGCCGGTTGAATACCCAGGGTAGTGGCAGTGATTGTACTTGCCGGTTGAACACTCAGAGTGGTGACTGTACTCGCTGGCTGGATGCTTAAGGTAGTCACCGTACTTGCTGGTTGTACAGTCGTAACCGTATCAGCCGGCTGAATGCTTAACGTAGTCACCGTACTTGCGGGTTGAATGCTGAGTGTGGTGACAGTGCTAGCTTGCTGAATACTGAGCGTCATAACTGTGCTTGCTGGTTCTATACCCGTGTATGTGATGCTACTAGCTGGCAGGGTGACTAATTGGGTTGTGACGACCGTAGAAGCGGGCTGAACGGATACAGATGTGCTGGTAGCAGTCACGGTTTGAGGAGGAGCAGTCGTGATGTAGGTACTTTAGTCAAGCAAGGTTAGCAAGAAATCGTCAACGAGAAGAATCTGATCTAACGTACCTGACAGTCGTGCTCGTCGTTCCGGGTGCGGTAGAGACAACTGTTGTGCTTGTTGTGATGGTTGAAGCGGGTTGAATGGAAATTGAAATGCTGGTGTAGGTTATGGAGCTTGCCGGCAATGTGGTTGTGTATGTGGTGGTGTAGGTCGTGAAGACTACTGAGATAGACGTCTCGGTCTGTGTTGGGCCCGAGACTGTCGTTGTAGGCCCAGGTATGGTCGAAGTACTCGCAGGAAGTATGGTCGTTTGAATCAAGGTCGAAATCAGGGTCGAAGCTGGCAGCTGAGTCACGTAGGTCGTAATTATGGTTTCTGAGATTGTCATCTCTGTAGTATAGCTGGAAGCGGGTAGCGTGAACGTGATGAGCGTTGTAACGTACTGAGTCTGCGGTGGGAGAGTCAGGTTTTGAAGTTGGGTAGACACTTCAGATATAGTCTGGGTAATTTGAGGAAGCGTGCTGGTGATATAATACGTGAAGGTTCCGCCCGGCAGGCTGGTGTAACTAGTCTCTGTAATCGGGGGTAGGCTGCTGACAATTGTCGTGTAATACGTCGAGGCTGGCTGAGTGCTGACCACCGTAGGGCCAGTCTGCGTTTGGGTGACGAACAGCGTAGTGAGATAGCTTGAGACGAAAGTCGTAGTGTAAGGGGCAAGACTCGTGGTTCCTGTGATCGTTATGTTTTGCGGTGGGAGCGTGGTGACGATCGTTGACACTATTGTTGTCGGCTGCAAATCGGTCTCAGTCTGCACCACAGTCGAGTATATGGTTGAAACAATGGGGCTCGCCGTAGTGACATAAGTGCTTGGCTGCGGATAAACCGTGGATACGATAGTTGTGTACACCAAACTGGTATAAGGCTGCAGGCTGGTCATCTGGTACTGAACGGACGTGGTCGTCGCAGTGGCAGTAGCAGTCACAATGGCGGTAGTGAGCTGTGTGTACGTCTGGTTTTGCGTGACGGTAGCTGACGGAAACTCGTGTTAGCTTGATGTACCTCTCATGCATCGAGACTGTTAGATCGGGAAGAGACGAATCTCATGATCAAACGTAACAAGTACAGATTGGGAGGCAAGAGTACAGCAGACACACGAGAGAATAGAGATGAAGAATCGACTTACTCGTACTGGTTACAATGGCAGAAACCGTAAACGTTTGGTATGATGTCGCTGTTGCGTATGCCGTTGACACGAGAGTGGTGGGCTGAAGCGTAGTGTAGGTATTATCGCTCTCGTATGTTGAGACGACATACGAAATCTGAGTTGTAGTGTAGTAGATTGCCGTCGACACAATAGCAGAAGTTGTACGAGTGCGCACGATCGTCCTTGTGACAGTTCTCACGCTTCCTCCAGGCAGCGTAGTCATAGACATGGAGCCGTCGCCTGCCGTCGCGGGAGCAGCGCCGTTACTTGACACAGGCGGGGCACTTTCGCCTGTGGGCTGTGGAGGAGTGGACGTATCTGCAGGAGGAATGTCGACAATCTGAATGTTGTCCAGGCCTACATATGCGTTACCGACACATGTGATACTAAACGTTGCAATAGCCGAGTCGTCGTCGAAAGTCGCCAGGAAGAGATAGTAGTACTGAGTCCAAACTCCGGTCTGAAGCTGAGCTGGAGTACTACACGAGTTGTAGACGCAGATACTTATAGAGCAGTCAGGAGGACTTGCTCCATTCTGAACTTGTTGTGCATATGCGGAGACATTGTACGTATCGCCGTTGATCGTTGCAAAAGATTGACTGGCATTGTAGACAAGTGGCTGATTTGCTGACTGACGACGTAGGAGCAGTTGCCTTGAAGGTGAGCCAGTTTCATTGAAGGTTAGGAAACTGATGATATTGGTCAGCGGAATGGATATCTCAGAAGAAGAAGAATGAGGCTCACAGATAGCTGTTGCCACTTTGTGGCGTCAAAGGAGTGCTATCATTACTCTGTGCGATCTGAGCAGTGACTGCTGGACTCGAGCTCGAACTGTTCAGAGGACTGGCAGTCCCGTTCTCAAAGTTATTATCGGCTACAACAACGGGCGTTGGCGCGGATGCTGGGACGGTCGAATTGGATCCTGTCGCAGAAGGGCTAGCAGACGAAGTCTGATTTTCCTGGGCATCTGGAATGCCATCATCGTTGAAGTCCACATAACATGCATCAGGGCAGGTATCGCAATACGCATCAGAGTCCATGGTGGTGAAGGACTGGCCAGGCATTGTGACGGTCACGTCCGGGCCATATATAGTCGTGTAACGGGTAGCGCTTATTGAATAGTCCATTGAGGATGAGGATGAGGCATTAATGGACTTGCATGCGGGATCCTGTGTAAACACCGTTGATACGAGATTCTGGCTGAAAGTTATGGTGGTCGCATTCATCGGCGCAGTGCAGCTTGCTGAGCCCGAGAAGATTGTCGTCAGGCCTCCTGTAGGACAAGCAGGACAGCTCGAGTTGGGGTAAGACGGACTTCCCGCTGAAACGCTTTCGAATATAGTAGAAAATATGGTCGAGGAAGGGCACGCAGGGCAGCTGGAGTTGAATGCTGTGCAACTGACTGCCGTACCGCTCGCAAAGATGGTAGAGAGTATGGTGGATCCTGTACAATTGTAGTTTGACAGATAGATGGAGGTTGCGACAGGCGAAATTGTGCTGACAATCTGCGTAGCGCCGCTCTCGAAGATTGTGGAAACTACGGTCGACTGTGTACAGTTCGAGTTCGACAGATAGACGGATGTCGTGACAGGTGGGAGTGTGCTGATGGTCTGGCAACTAGCGTTTTGGTAGACCGTGGATATACAGGCCGGTGAAGATGACTCGCCAGTCAAAGCGGAGGCTGCAAAGCCAGTTCTAGGCGAATTGTTGAAGATGATCGGACAGTTGGCAGTCCCATAGATGATCGAGCTCATGAGCGAGCCTGATACGGTCGACGTGACAGCAGCGGATACGTTTGCGATGGTCGAACAGCCGAGTGAGAGCGATTGATTTGATAGCAGCCATGAATATAGATCTGTGCCGGATTGCGAAGGACAAGTTGGACATGGCTGGTTGTCTGACAAGAGTGATGTAACAGTGACAGGAGTACTAAAACCGGATGGGCATGACGCCGGTTGGAACACGGTGGATAGCCCTGTCTGGTTGCTGCCACCGGATGGGAGTGCTGCAGGTATTGTCACCGTCGCTGGCGGAGGACAGCTGAGCGACCCGTTTATGCTGGTGCTTGATCCGCAAGCAATGGTCGAGAGATTGGAGACGTAGTATGTTGAGGACCTATACACAGTGGAAACATCGTTAGTCTGCCAAACAGTTGAGATTTCAAGTACCGTGGAAGTGGCCTCTGCCGGACAGGATGCAATTGCCTGCCCTGTCCGAGGAGCATCTTGGATGAGATATGTTGATGAATCCGACGTGTAAATCGCGTATAGTCCAGTCGTAGTAGTACACACGCTTGAATTCGGATCCGTTTCTTGAATTGATGTTGACTGCGCCGTGCTCGATCTGAAAAGACAGAAAATTCCCAAGAGGGACCAATGCAAGCGTACCATATTCTGGCCGCACCGATAAAAAATTTGCTAGCAGACGTCCAAGGCAATGGAAAAGGAAGAGCAAAGGACTTTGTTATTGGAATACGGTAAGTTCTGGTCCGGAAGTGCGGCTCTGCATTCCATCACGCGAAGAGTGATGCCCATGAATCCAATCTCCTGGGTCGAACTTTGCCATTGTACTGGCTTGCGAGTCATGAGAAGATCAACTGTTATGTGGCTTCGAGTCGGCTATGCGGCAGGACGGAAGGTGCAGGAATGCAGTCGCGACTGCCATCACCCATGGTCGCGGCTGGATTCAGAAGCAAGCTCTCAGTATCTTCGCCATTGCTCTAGACAACTTACCTGAGACTCATCCTCAAGAGACCATCCCAGCTTTCTTCTCGTTACTAGTGTTCGTGGTTGGTGAACTCCTCGGAAAGGCCATTTCTCGGTAGGGTGTCGCATGCGAATCCAAGCAGTCGCCCTTGCTTGCTTTCGCTCGAGCAATCTTGGCAAAGTCCTTGGATAAGGAAGTCCAATCAATACTTGCCCAACGAACTACCTCCTGGCATGCCAAGTAGCGATGTCATCTTGTTGCATTCTCTACAGACTGTCTCTCGTCTGAGTAACATATCGACACGAGTGTGGAGCTCCGAGTGAACTGTCAAACATCGATGGAAGGCAGTGGCGAAAATATTGGCCAGTTGCAGAGCGCATGTCATTCCGAAGTGTGCTTGTTATTCTAGAGAGAGTGAGCGACTTTGCGAGGGGTGTGCTATTGCGAGTTGCTGCAGACAGGCCTGATGTTGAATCTTGTTGGCAGCCAGGACCGCCTCTACTTTGAAGCAAGGCCTGACCCACTTAACACCGCAAGTTGAAAATCTCGAGACACGCATGACAAGGGGAGCGACCTTAGAAGCTTTATATTTTCCAGCGCTCGATGCCCGTCGCACTCGGCATCGTTCAGCTCATATTTCGGGAATGTCTGTGAGCGATTCGGCGTGTCCGAGGAATGTCAGCTCTAAACTCTCGGCCCGTGTATCTCTCACAGCATCCGATTCGTGGTCGCTCTGACATTTTGCGAGCTTCGCGCAAGGGAGAGAAAGGTGACAGCTCAGAATTTCTGGACAGCTTTGTAGTTTTGGAGACGTTCTTCAAGATATTTTTCACACCCCTGGCAGCTGAGGCACCCACTTGTCGATACATTTCCATCTGAGAAACTCCGAGAAACAGACAACCCACTGATGTCTGATGATTTGAATCTCTTTGTATCTGAATAGTCGTAAACGAGTCCTTCCATATGAATTAGTTGCACAGATGCGCTGATTTTCGAGGGTCTCATCATGATTGTGAGGGTCGCTAAAAAGGGTCGCAATACCAGACCTCGGCCCTGAAGTGGGGTACCGATGCCGGCCTTGAAATCCAAACTTCGTCTTGCAGAACGACACTTGAACTTCTCTGTCATTCCAATTCATGACAACTTGATGAGCCTTGCCTTTTCGAGTTTCGTAAGGAGGAAAGAACTCTTGAGTACTCTTAGCCAGCTTTTCGATCGTGACTACCTCGAGCGGACATGACCAGCGGCGTTCAAGCAACCAACAAGTCCTATCCAGACAACCCCGATAGCATACACAAGCGGTTGCTGATGAGCCTCGACCTACCGTGGCCTTGGGTGTCCTCGATTTCCAAGCGTCCTACCTGGTCCTTCGGAGCTCTCCGAGCCTTTGTTGGACAAAGAACACAAAGGGGTAACACGGTCCAAAAAGCACTGCGATACGATAGGCCACAAGGTCCACCCGATCTCACGCATCAACAAACAGCAAGAAGTACATGAAATGGGAGAAGCAACGATGGTATTTGAAGAAGTAGGTCTCATACGCATCCCCAGGGCCTGCCGTGTCTGATGTAAGAGCCTGAACTATTCCAGCTTCGAATCCTTCGACCTCTCTTCTCCTTGTTCTTTCATTTTTCATAGCCAGTCTGCTCCTTGTATGCTCAATATTTCTCTCCTGTACTGCTTATGCGCTTGCTGTCTTCTCACTTGCGAATTGGGACAGAGTGTGCCTGTCCGAAACGTTCCTCCTTTTCTTCACTGTCCGAGGTTGCTGGTACTTTGGGCTCTGAACAGGTTAGCTGGCATGAACGGCGCGAGTGAAGAAGAACAGCTCTTACTGTTTGGCAGAATGCTGCTCAGATGGTACGAGCATAAGCATCCCAGTCGGCCTGAGCACGGGCACGGCTCTCGTCGGTGTGAGCGTGCCAGTAGGGAAGGGCGACGGTAGCAAAGTCGCGAACGTTCTTCCTGGTGTTCTCGTCCAGGGAGGCCTTGCGGCCGACAAAGACAGCGCCGACCTTGGGGTTCATCTCAGGGTGCTGAAGGATCATGGCCAGATCGTTCCAGGTGGGCTTGTCAACGTACATGGGTTCGTCAACGATGATGCGCTTGACGCAAGACAGCTGAACGGCCTTGCTGCCAACGAGCTTCTTGAGGCGGCCGATGCTGCAGAAGACGACGTCGGCGTTGGTGAGGAACATGTACTCGTCGCCAGGGTAAGTGAGGTTGATGGCGGGAGCGGACAACCTGGCGCCGGTGTGGTGGGCGAGAACGATGCCATCCATCCAGATAGCAGGATCCATGTCGTCGTCGCCGACAAGCACAAGCTGGTAGGGACGAGCGAAGATGCCCTCCTCCATCTCGTCTTCAGTGATGGGAACGGGATAGTCTCTACCCTTCTGAAGAGACAGCAAGGCGCAGACCTGCATGATAATAGCGACCATGCGGCAAGGTCTGGTCATGAGCTGAGTGGGGATGATGCTGAAGCGTTCGCGCTTCTCCAGAGCCTCAATCAGATCAAGCTGTTCAATCCACATGTCGACGATTCTCAGGGCCTCGAAGGCACAAGCGACACGGTTGTCGATTGTGCGTAACCATTCCACGGCAGGCTTAGCGGTCTTCATGCTATCGTGGCCGCGTGGGAAGCGCTCGTGCAATCTGATGACTGTCAGCCTGGTGTAAATAAAGGAGAATTGAGAGATCTCCTTACCTCTCGGCGTGAACAGTGAGATCGAAACGGGAAGCCATCGTGTAGTGTGGCGGGTGTGTGTTGTTGTGGTTGTGAAAAGGGAAGACGTGATGGTTAAGATCTGGTGAAGGCTGACCAAAGCACGACAAACGAAGCAAACGATCGAAACACGCTCTCGACAGTGGACCCCTAGTATGACCGTCGACCACTACTCCAGCTAGCTCCTAGTGCTAGTAGAGACTCTATCAAAAGGCAGAGAGTTATCTGTCATGGAGACAGTGCCATTGAGTGTCAGGTTTTGAGCTGCTCTCGCTGGACAACATCTTCAGACTTTGAGGATGCTGCATTTCTATAGCATACTCATTGCCGTGGGAGTCTCCCTGGAGTTCACAAAGGAGAGGCTCTCTCTCTGTCATCTCGCGGAGTCCATCACGGTGAACTTCGTTTATCAAATCTCACAATAGAAACAGCATATATTCGCTGGCCAGAGAGATGCTCCTCGACTAAAACTCTCAGTGGGCACCAAACGTGTTCGATACCACATCTTGCATTTCGATAGCAAGGTTGAACGGGTGATGATAGACTGGAGTTATCCATCCTTATTCAGAACTAGAAGTTATACTCTAGAAGTCACTTCACCTCCCTGTAATAATGATGTTGAACACCATGCACACAAGAATACGACAAGCTCATATAATTGATAGAGTGTTTTGGTAAAGTATCACAAACCGCTTTGAACGTAATGAAACTGGGGAATCTGGTATCATATCGCCTCGGCATCAAACTATCCTACAAAAAACCATCTGTCTCACCAGTATGCTATACCAACTATGGACCCATTCCAGCAAGAGCCTTGTACTCGGGATTTGTTGGACGGAAGATGTTGTTGCGAGGGTCGAGTACCCATCTGCCATTCACGACCTTTCCCGGACGGACAAGGTCGTAAGCCTCCTTTTCAACAGCGTGGGCCCTTCCTCCGTTGATCTCAGACAGGTCAGAGACCCAAAAGTTCCTTAGCAGACTGGGAAGAGTTCTCTGCGAAGTTCTTCGGAAGACGCTCTCGGACAGAGGGCCGACAAGAAGGTCGAGAACGAACTCTCCCTCCATCAGCTCGGCCATGTCGTTGACAACATGAGTAGGAAACCGGTCGGCAGAAAACCAGTCGGCAGGAAGGCAAGAGAGGACAAGTTGAGTGGCTAAATAATCAGGATGACCGGCCGGAGGAGCTTGTCGTAGCACGGGATTGAAGGCGGGTCCGGAATAGAGGTTGTAACGGTAGGGAACGGGTTGCATTTGGGCGGAGTAGCTTGCAGCGGGAAGAGGTACGGTCTTGTTGACCTTGGTGACTTGACGGCCCCGGGTACGTGGCGCTTCGGGAAGGTAATCCAGGTCGACCTCTGCGTCCTCTGGCTCGGGGGCAAAATCTGAGTCGACCCCTGTCTCCTCAGGGAAGTCGTCGGCATCTGCCATTGTGATATCTTCATCTGCTGTAGTCCATCAGCATCCGTGTTGTGATCATTTGCATGGATTTTCGTAGTACCATCTTCATCCTCGGTAGCCCAAGGAACCAATTCACCGTGCTCGTTCATGTACATCTGCACGAACAACACTTCTCCTTCATCTTCATAGGCATGGAACCTCTCGTAGTAGAGTTCTTCGCCCGTCGCGGCGGAGGTCCACGAGATGATGTCCCTCGCGTCAGTGACTGCGGTCTTTTTGGCTGATGATCTTGTCGTCGGTGCCATCTTGACTGGTTGTTGATGGAAGACGGCGTTGTAGATGAGAAGATTGCGCGTTGGGAAAGGTTCTCGAGACAAGACTTGGATTGTGTGGATTGGTTGTGTTTCGGTGCCGAAGTAACAAACGGGTCACTCATGGGAACGACCACGTACGACTATGCCCTGGAGTTCGACAGTGCCTTGAACAGCATCACAACCTCACAATTCTTCCTCACCCCTGGAGACCACCACTGAAGGAGCGGTCTCTGTCAAGCACTTACAATTCGCTATCCTCCTCATTCAATCGTCATCAACACTCGAACGGGTACTCCAGTGGTTGAGCCATCCCTGACACTAGACTCTCTCGCGACTTGTAACGCCATAAGCTTTGCTATCAATACTCCTGAGGCTGCTCAGTCTCCGCACGACTGTTTTGGCCACTGAGCACATATGACAAGGATGTATGATCATTGTATGAGTTGATGGCCGAAGATGATTGTATAGTTGGCTGACGATAACCAGGCAGGCTTTTATGCTTTTTGTACGGCGATATCCTTGAACTGCGCCGTGACGCCCTTGATCGCATCCTCTACCGGTAGTCGCTCCATCGAACTAGCGCCGAAGAAGCCGTGCAAGCCCTTGACTCTTCCCAGGACAAACTTGGCATCTTCGGGTTTCGCGATTGGTCCTCCATGACAAAGCACAATGATATCTTTCTTGACTTCCGTTGCAGCATCTCTGATGGCTTGCACATCCTTGACACAGTCTTCCAGAGATTTGCCTGTTTGCGCACCGATCGTACCGCTTGTTGTGAGACCCATGTGTGCGACAACCACGTCCGCCCCAGCGCCCGCCATGGCTTTCGCTTCTTCGACATTGAAGACGTACGGTGTCGTCAAGATGTCCATCTCTGAAGCCAGTCGTACCATCTCGACTTCTTTGTCGTAGCCCATACCAGTCTCCTCGAGGTTCGCACGGAATTGACCATCAATCAGACCAACAGTCGGGAAGTTCTGGATACCGGCGAATCCCAAATCACGCAGTTGCTTGAGGAAGCGAGGCATATCCTTGAAAGGGTCGGTACCGCAAACACCGGCTATGACGGGAGTGTGCTCAACGATGGGTAACACTTCCTTGGCCATATCGACGACGACATCGTTGGCATTACTGAAAGGCATCAGTCCGGCCAGAGACCCTCTACCAGCCATTCGGAAACGTCCACTGTTGTAGATGATGATCAAATCACCGCCGCCTGCTTCAATCGATTTGGCTGACAAGCCGATGCCTGCACCTGCTCCGACGATAGGTTTCCCAGCATCTATCTGCTTGCGAAAGCTTTCAAGAATTTGCTTGCGATCCGTAGGAGGCGCCATTTCGAGTGTTCAGAAGCTTGTATATTCTGCCAAAATATTGATGGAATACTGATGCGAAAAGAGGAATGTGTTCAGGACTCGAAGCTGCCTCGTTTCGTCGGCATGACGCAACTCTGCATGAACACATCACATCACCAGCCTCCCCGCACCTCTCCTCCGACGCGACGTGAATCATTTCGCGTTCAACGACACTCGCAATGGACCTGAGAGTTACTCTTCAACTCACTACTCTGTCGTCAGAATGCCGCACATAGTCTTACTGGGGACGCTGGATACCAAGCTGCCTGAGATACTCCATCTCCACTCCCGACTAGACGCACTCTCCTCGCCTGATACCTCTGTCACCTTGCTCGATTGCGGTCGTATCCCTGTGGACCACCCTGCCATCACCATCACTCAGGATGAGCTAGTTACAAGATTTGGTACAAAAGAGGAACGAGACACGTTGCAAGATCTGCCACGCGGTGAGATAATCAAACTTATGATTCGTTACACGACTTTATGCATCGAAGAACTACACGCCAAACGGCCCATACATGGTATCGTCAGTGCTGGAGGCAGTGGAGGTACTAGCCTGGCTTCAGCAGTCATGCGAACTCTGCCAATAGGTCTGCCCAAACTCATTGCAAGCACAGTCGCCTCTGGAGATACCGGTCCAATTGTCGGCGAAACTGATATCACATTGATGTACTCTGTAGTAGACATAGCAGGGACCAACGACCTTCTGAGGACAATCCTAAACAATGCAGCTGCTGCCATGGTCGGTATGTCATCAGTGTACGAGCAACAATTACAACGCCAACAAGATCAGAGCAAAGAGGCTCGGAGGTTACGAGTCGGAATCACAATGTTTGGTGTGACAACTCCTTGTGTTGACAAAATCCGTGAACATCTCGAGTCCAACTATGCAGTTGAGACATACGTCTTCCACGCTACTGGACATGGAGGCAAGGCCATGGAGCGGTTGGTCGCAGAACGCCGCCTCGATGCTGTACTCGACCTGACAACGACTGAGATCTGCGACTTTCTCATGGGCGGTAACATGAGCGCTGGGCCGGATCGTCTCGAAGCAGCCCTGAAGGCAGGCATGCCGACTGTCATCTCTTTGGGAGCTACCGACATGGTCAACTTCGGGCCGAGAGCAACTGTGCCAGAGAAATATCAGCAACGAAAGCTGCTCGAACACAATCCCACAGTGACGTTGATGCGTACCACCAAAGACGAATGCAAGTCAGTAGGCGAGTTCATTGCGAACAAGATCAAATGCTTCGCTGCGGATCCTGAGAAAGTGCAGATTACTCTGCCCAAAGGCGGTGTTAGTATGATCGCAACTCCAGGTGGTGATTTTGAGGACCGCGATGCCGACGATATGTTGATTGAGACGTTGATATCTCAGTTGCAGGATTCGGGTATCACGATCGTGCATGACGAGAGAGATATTAACGACGAAGGGTTCGCTGTGGATATTGCCAATCAGTTGATGCAGCTCATATCTACGAAATAACATACATTATGCTCTCTTGACAGCGGCAGGACTTGTTCCATGTCTACTCTGTTGTGCCGATAGCGAATCATATCTTTTTACTATCGGACTGTTCAAAACTACTGTGAATTAACTAAATGACAAGAGATATGCCTGATTCAACAGTCTATTCGTGTGTCCGACTCGCCTTTAGCAAACTGTCTCGCACATTTCACACTTGACTTTATGGCTATGACTATGATGAACATCTGGGCTGGCAACCCTGGTGCCAAGAGTTCTTGCGGCTGTGATCACCCTGTCAGTTAGTATATCTCTCCACCCAACATAATGTTCGTGTTGAAATGAGCTGATTCATCCTTAAGACTCGATATATCGGGTCTCCAATCATTCTTGAGCATGTACAGTTGTGTTGTTGTCAGATTTCCATCATCTTTACCTGCCCGCTCTTCTTCTACATCTTTCGCACTACTTTTGGTTGTGCTTCGTGAGATGAGGTTATTGAAAACTCCTTTATTGCACAGCGACCGCGAATCAGAAGCTGATCACACGAGACTTGGAATTGTCCTTGAATATCATACGAATATTGTCTCTGTCAAGTAGTGCGTTCTCATCATACGTGGTTGAGTTTGTAGGAACGAAAATGGTGTCGAAGCCTTTGTCTGGGGTATGACCCTGTCACTTGGCCCTATACCACCCGACCTTCTCGATCGGGACATCAATTCGACCGAGGACCTCAGAAGTTAGCACACGCTGATTTGGAATGACAGCAGCAACACGAGAACCACCGAAATGCATATCCCCAGCATTGTCAAATTTGCCATCGCTGGGGTTGCCATTTTGACGGCTCCATCTCAGCTGAGAAAATCCCAACATCGGGCAGCGGCAGTCTGCACTACAGCTGTCGCAATTTTATCGTGATTTCGGAGGCCCCACCAGAAGAGAGCCTCAGCTCAACAGGAACAGACACATAGAGCAGGAAGGATTTTCAATAGTTCACCGTCATAGCAACAGCAAGCTGCATAGTGGAGTAGACATATTGCTCCCGTCCTCCAAGGATCTCGAGGATTAGATTACATGCATGCACCACTGATCACAAGTGTCGACAAACAGATTCCTTCATCCCTGACACACATAAGCAAAGCAGTGGTCACAGATTTCGATAGTCTGGCAGTCGTGCAACCGAAAGCTATTCTGGGCTTAGTACGCATAACTATAACAGCTTACCTTAATCTTCGCGGGTCGCTCTGGCGAAAGCGCGCTACAAGCCCTGGCGCTGCAAAAACAAGGTTAAGTTACCTCTGGTGCATTTCGGAGGTTTGAGGAACCACTATCCGACAAGGTGTGTCCAAGAGGTGTAGTACACGTGCGCGAGCCTAGGCCATGCAGAAGATGGGGATGTGAAACTCATTTTCTGTCGCTTGTGAGAGGTCGTGATGTGCAAGACTTGAAGTGAGAATAAGCAGTGAAAAATAGGTAGATGCCGGATTTGCAAGGTAAGGTACCGTTCCCGCAATTCAAGGTGCTGACCACCAACACATCATCGATGCAGGAACACCCGCAAGCGAACGACGTCAAATGACGAAGATCATCAACTCGTACCAAGTTTCAAAGCAGCACGCGCAAAGAAGCAAAAGTTTACAACCACACACCGAGCCGTAATCCAGACTCCATAGATCGCGATTACAAAACGCGCCAAGGTGCAGGGATTCCAGGGACAACACTCCACCTCGCGCGAATGCACCTCGTAGGGAAAGACATCCGGGGATCAATTTCGCATGGCTTGAAAAAGTTCGGGGTGACTTTTTCTCTTGTCGCACGGGTTATCTGACTTTTGGTAGTGGTGGCCTGGAAGTCATAGGGTGTCAGGAAGGTTTGCGGAGGCGCTCTCTAGGGCTGTCCTATTGATATGAACCGACGGAACAGCAACAGTAGGAACAAGAAAGGGGCAGTCGACAGACGAAGCACAGATAGCGGTCACAAGGCTCTCTCTCCATTTTAGGCTCCCACAAGGAGCAATGCTAGATTTGGTAAAAGATGCAGAATGGTCGGTTGCGACAAATGAGAAATAGTCCAGAGGGCTTGGTGTCGGCGTTTCCTCCACTTCATCCGGCGAATCTCACGATGGCTTGAACAGTGGCTAGCTGAAAAGCAAGTCCGTGTTGCTTGATCTCAGCCAAACACAAATCTAAAACAAATCTTGAGAACATGGGTGTCTTCTTGGTACATGAAGAAGAAAACAAATATCTCGAGCTGTTTATAGATTATTGGTATGCAAGATGATCGTGAGACTGGTTGTCAGGCCCCGGACCTCGATGGACGGGCTGAATCTCGGCGGCAAGAACAACCGACTACGACGTCTGTGCTCCTTTTCAGCCACCAAAAGAGTTTTCCTCAAGAACTGCTGAGACATCGTTCACACGAGCAAAAGAGTGAGCACGGCAGGGATCGAACCTGCAATCTCTTGATTCGTAGTCAAGCGCCTTGCCATTGGGCCACGCACCCATTGATGG